>JARWCS010339047.1:0-19771 GCA_034783895.1 Geukensia demissa | reverse complement strand
TATCATAAGAAATATTCTAAGACATGTCTTACGACTTTATTTAAGATAGTCTTAGGACTATCTTAAGACATTGGTTAGGACATTTAGGAGTTTTAGGATTGTCCTCCCAATGATTGTCTTGTGTTGTGGGTATTTATTTCACGTAATAACATTTAAGTGTTATGGTTGAATATAAAATGACTTTTTTTCTAATATAATTTTTAAATGATCATTTTATAAAGAAAGTGTCTGTAGTAAAGAAATAAATTAATATTCTGTAAACGAAGTATGTATAAAATACTCTATGAATTTATTACTTTATCGTAATCCCCCTCCCGAGGGCGACCGGGGTATAGAAATAGCCGTTCAGTTTCTCCGCCAGCAGGTAGAACCCCTGCTAAAGGGGTGTCCGTTGATTGGGCGGGATATATAAGTACTCAACCCGCCTCGGAAAGGAACGTTACCGCCGTGCCCCGTGTTGGGAGAATGCCACGCTGATAGAACGTTAAAGATCTCTTTGCGATGTGTGGTCCGTAGGTGACTAGTTGCTTAGTCTAAATTCCCGCCCCTACCCAAACAGTCAAGATATGGCATCCTGTGGCAATTTAATTCCCCGGCCTAATAACATGTCACATTCCTTTTCCACGAAGGTATCATCCCATGAATGCGGTCGAGGGATGATACTAGGTTGGATATGGAAAGCTACACGTAATGTTTTTTTTATCAAATATTTTGTCCTTAATTGTTTTGACGATTTAGTAAAACTAATGTGATAATTTTATTTAACATTCATTTTAGAAATAAAATACATTTCAGTAGCAAAAATTAATAACTTAATAGTTTGGCATTACAGCCGACAACTACAATAAACGTGACGTCACAGTGCCTTCGGGGCTGATACGAGGGCCGGTATTGATTTACAAAATAAAATCCATATCAACCCCGAAGGCATAATAATCAAAGCAGAATTTGTTCCATATAGGCCATGCAGTAAAAATTTAAAGTTTATCTCTATTAAATTTGTGATTATTATAGATTATTAAATGCCTCTTTCAATATCAACTCGGGTATCATCCCGATACCCAAATATTGCCACGATATTGGTCGAGGGATGATACCAGGGTTGATATGAAAAGGGACACGTAATGATCACATATTTTGTGCATAATTGGTTTTGATTAATGCATTTATTTTCTTTAACTTGAAACAAAATAATTCTAATGTCTACATTTAAGAAATAAATAAATTTTAGAAGCAGTTAATCACAGCCTGGCAGTACAGATGAAAGCTGCCATAAACATGACGTCATAATGCTCTCGGGTAGCACGTGAGGGCCGATATGGACTTAAAACTTAAACTCAATACCAGCCCTCGTTTTAGCTAGTGAAATTTATTCCATATTTGACATGCAGAAAAGAACTTATTACTGTTTTGAAATATGTGATATTATCGAAGGTCAGTGGTTCCCGGTACTGCTGCTTCCTAGAACGTTTAAAAAATTCGTAGAACTTACGATAACTCATAAGTCATATTTAGGTAAGATAGTTGTGAAACCAATATTACAGTAATAATTTTGGCACTTAAAATAAAGCAAACAAACATAATTTTCCGACATTAACAACGTGAATATGGTGAAATTAGGAGTTTTCTTCATAGTACGTTTCTCACTTTTAACCAGTTTTGGAAAAATCACTTGGAGGAATAAGTAAAAATTATATAGAATGCAATATAATTAAGATTCCGGTGACTTTTTTTTGCAAATTTCGGATTTTTTAATTACCTCACATGCATGGAGAAATGTTTTGGCATTTGTTTCGATTTGTTTATTCTTCACGGGGTATAACCTCTAGGTCGAAAATTCTTAGGAACGTATAAATAATGACGATTTTCCTAGGAGCGGATTAAAGTTTTACTAGAAAGTACTAATTATTTCAAATAAATCATTCGACTACAAAACCGGGACATATCCTATTCAACGCCAATATCCATCAGCTAACTGTTAACCATTTTCACCAACGGAAGAAATCGCACGGTTCGAAAAAAGTTCGTATTTTGTTGGCTAACGTATACCGGTTTTTGCCTCCCCCTTTTTGGTAACCGACAAGAAATGGAGACAAGTACGATTGGTGTTCAAATACATCACTTGCAAGATTTCTTATTTGTTCCTTGTATACACGTTGATTATACAATAAATGTACTTACCTCAAACTGTAGGTCATACGAAATTATCAAAAATAAGTATAAAATCCGAGGAGAACATAAAAATAAGACAACATTATAGGAGATATGATCACCATTGAAACATGTATACAAGACGGAATGATGTTAATAGCTCTTTCATTGTAAAAATACAGCTTCCGCTATGGTATGGACACTGGTTCATTGTTAAAGGCCATAATGAGACCTGTAGAAGTTTAAATTCTTTTTTTTTATATTTTTATATTAAATGTTGATCCCAGCAGCGCAATAAAACCATAAACGGCGAGCAAAACAGGCTATTGTGAGCCGCTGGTTGAATTATTTCATATTCCTTGGCGTTCAGACAGCCAATTTCCAAAGATGCCCTGACACTAGGACTCAATAATGAGTGGAGCTGAACCTATCTTTTGCAATCAAAGACCCTATAACTTTGTCAAGGGTTCTCTAAGTTTAAAATAAAAATCTAGCTATGACCAGCTTAAGCAAGAAACAAAATGAGTCTAATTGTTGCTCCTTTTAATAACATTTATTAGTATCCTGTGGAAGGGGAATATCGTCAAAACTTCAGTTCTTGAAAAAAGCGGTTTGATTCTGCCAATTTTTGATAGCTATTAAACATAACGTAAAACGTTAATTTTTATGACAGTTTTATGTCACGAAAACATACAGCATACCTCAGACAAACTTTCACTTTTGATTGTTTTAATTGTGTATTTAGATATTATGTCAAAAATTATATAAAATTCTGCTTGCATAGTCTCGAATGTGGTTTACATTTTCTTAACCAAAAATCATTGTCTTGCAATTATTGAAAGCCATTGGAACAGTTTAAAAGTCTATAACAATAGGTCACAAAAAGTTAAGTTACCCTTAAGAGAAAATTGTTAATAACTTCTAATACGAATTCAAACACACCCACTCCGAATTTTTTGTCTTATTCTAGTAGCCTCCGAACGAATCCGTCTTATTTCTGTTGTTTTGGATTTTGAAGCATATTGCCCCAATAATTTCATGATTAGTGTAGATTTCTGATCCGAATCGTTGCTCTCCGCATTAATTTGCGGGACAAAACTGTCTCGTTTAAAGTACTGAAGTATACTTAGGTTACGTGGATAGAAAATAATGCCTACATGTGCCAATTGTTCGCGATCTTTTAAGAAATCCGCTATCCGACATTAAAAGGCAGTTGTCATCGAAGAAAGTCTATCCTTTTGGCCTTTGAATAGACATACTTTTATACAATAACACATCGAAGAAAGGCGAATTAACACTAAACATTCTTACCTCATACACATTTCAAGCGGTTTGTTTACATCCGTTTTTAGCCTCCTGGGTAAAAAAATACTTGTTTTATCCGCTCCTATACAAATTTCGCCCTAGAGTTTATACCCCGTGAGCAATGTAATTCTCTATAAAAAGGCAGCATTCATAATTTATACTAAGCCAACCAATATCAAACATATATCATGTGTGTGTCTGTGAAAAACCAATTTCACTTGTACAGTTTTTGTTAAGTATTTCTGTTTGTTTGGGATTTATATGCCACCAAATACACCATGATAGTTATCCCATGACTTGTTAAAAGTACATGGAGACATGTATCTAACATAAATTATCATTATAATGCATTGTGTGACAAGAACATCCTTTTTATATGGTATTAAGCTAGTGGCGAACTCAATAAGCTACAGTACAGTGATCTGTACCATAGGTACTCGTGGACGGGATACCATATGATTCCCCATAGGAACCCCCTCCCCCCTTATTTTTACAAAAAAATCTGATTTCTGAAATTTTTAATTTCTTTTTTTTTTGCTTCAAACATATCTGAACGCTACTATCAATCATGGTTTCTATCAACAGGGGTTACTATATATGCTTTATACATGCATACATGTATATAGTAACCCCTGTTTGATTTTTTTATTTTTATGTTAAAAGTTGGGGGGCTATGACGCACCATAGGGTTTCCTGTTCACAAGTACCTGTGATCTGTACAGTCATGTAAGTTAACTTCTTTATTCCATAAACAAATCTGAAGACTGACAGAAGTAATAAAATACCAAACTGCAAAATAAACTAACTTCAGTGGGAACAGTAAGATGAACTTATTTCAATCTAAGTTGAAGTGCCGCGTATCTTTTTCTTAAATTTACCCCATTTAAAAACATTTTCTCGTACATTAGTTTATGAATATCACTTATAAAAACAGTTTCTTGTAGCTAAATCAACAACAAAGCAGAACTTGACAAGTATTACAATAAGACAATACATTAATGCTTAGTGATGACAAAACGTCCAAGAACAGAACAACAGTCAAATGGTTTCTTATCTAAAAGCATGGCATGTGTTTGATATTTATATTTTCAATAGCACCTTTCTTAATATTCATCAACTCAGATGCTATTAACTCTCTAAACTCAAGTTGACCTAACCAGTTCTCAAAGGGTGTGTAAACAAATTGTATAGGATATTTGCTGTAATAAACTACCAACTTCTCTAGTTTTCCTCTATAGGAGTAAATTCTTTATGAGATGAAAATTGTTTTGGAACATAATGCAACAGGTAACCTGTAAATTGTAAAACAATTCTGTTTAAAACAAGGTCTCAGACAATGAACTTTTTCCAGTATCTTTAGGAGTTCATTTAACCATAATATTACAGCAAGTCTACTATAAAATCAATAACATCATTGTTAGTATAAATGACCTATAATTTATTATATATATAAAACCAGTCATGCCAGTTAACATTTATTTTTTTACATATTTTGGTTAACAATACACTTAGAATTGTATTTTCTTCATCCAGTCCCATTTATTAATTTGGATTTTATTAAACCAATTTCTTGGAAAAAAGTATTCCACTGACTAAAAGTATTCATAACTGGGATAAGTTTAAATTATTGTCCCATAATGTTGTTAGATTAGATTTTGAAAATCGATTAGCTATATCCAGTGTAAGTAAACATGTTTGACCATCGTCCAGCGTTGTTCATCAATAGGGCAAGTGCATTTGTCCAATATCCACAGATTTGCAGCAATAGCAATAACAATGACTATCGTCCAATGACGTCTGATTACGTTACCATAACATGAGGTTAATGGGACATCTTACTGAAAATAAAAAGACAGGAACCTAAAGCACCAGATCCAAAAATGTATTTATAAAAGTTCAAAGATCACATGTACTTTGATTGAAATCATGTCTAAATCAAATTACTCAATTTATAAACAAGTATGCTCATAAAAATACATCCTATTATTGAATATACATTGTAATGTAGTTGTTTAAAATACTGAACACCTCAACTAATTACACCACCCATCAGCAAAGTGAACACATTAAATTGCTTTAAAATAGAAAAAAAAGAGATAGAAGTAATGTGGGGAAAATGTCAAGTATGTACTGCAACAAATCATCATAAAATGTTGGAAATTTCATGACATGAGCTTCCAACAGTGCATGTCATGAATGAGCCACATCTCACCTATCATAACTGTATATTGTTTATTTAGAAAATCAGGAAAAACAAATGTTTTTTTATAAATGCATGCACTGTAGCAAGTAAAGATTATGAATTTTGGTTTTCAGTTCAATATTAAAAGGTTATTTACATGTGCATGCAAGACATGTTTAGACACTTTTGTGTGGGAAAATAGTTTGCAATTTAAGAGAGGGGCTAAGGACTTTTTGGGGCAAAATATCTCATTTGCAGTTGACAGGAGTTGTTGCAATAAATACTAATACTTGAATATAGCAATCAAGAGCAAATTAACATTTGTATACGGAAGAAACTGTGCAAACACCACCTACATGACCTAAAAAAATTAATAACTTATCTATGAAGAAATTGATAATCGTTCTGCCAAATGTAGACAAAACACCAAACTTTTTCTACCCAGCAAGTTTCTGCTCTTCATGTCCCTAACAATATAAAATATCAATGTTGATGTCTTTGCTTGATTATATTTTTTAATTTTTATTTAAACTTCATCATTGCCTCTGACATGTTTTGGGTGATCCCAACATGTGAAAACCACTGTGCTTAAAACAAATCATCAGGTTTTTTATTTGCTTTAAATTATAGAATCACCCACTACACACTAGGATAGCTTAAACACACAAGAGACACAATACATGGTCCCTTCCCTTTTTGCTCAAAAAATATGTTAAATAACTTGGGGACATTCTTATCCTAATACTTGCCTTTCTTAGCAATTTTATGTACTAAATCATTTTCTTTTTCCCTTTTGGTTTTAGTTTTTATATTTGTTTGGTTGGAATGTCATTAACTGATAATCAAAATTCATCTCAGGCACTTTTATCTATAACGCTATTTTAACTATCCATGTCCAACATGTCCAAACCCAAAATCTTGTGGTTTGGACATGGACAATAACAGAATAAACGCTAGAATAAAAGATACAAGTGCCTGTGTAATACATGCATGTACTGGTGAGGACTTCAATTTCCATTTTCAAATGTTTGGTTGATTTACAAGGACAAAAATGCTTGGATAATCCAATTTGTCAAAATTTAACTTCTTATATAACCACAGAGAGAATTTATACTATTTTAAAACCAAATGACTTGTATGGAGTTTCTAATGTAATCAAAATTATCGTAACTTACAACACTTTAGCTTCGGCTGCAATGCCCTTTCTATACTGATTTACGTAAACGTTTTATTAGGAAATATTATGGAAAAGGCCATCAACCTTCAAGTCAATACAATTATTGGGTGTTGAAAATACCAAGGACATTCTAAATCTGGGTAAATTTATCAATTACGCATTTAAAATTAGAATTAATACATTATAAACTTACATGTATTTAATGTAATATATTGTAACTTAATTTTCTGATGCTAAATACTTACTGATATGTGCTTGTACAATTATATGAACATTCTGCTGTAAAACAGGTATAATATTGTATATTGTTCTTTTGTACTGATGGACTTGTGTTCATAGTTAATAAAGAATTTGAATTTAAATTTGATTTTGAACATTTCTTAATATATTATGCATTATTAAAAACCACTGGATCAGAGCCTGGTTAACTGACATGATCGTATAAGGCCTTACTGTCCCCTCTCTCTTTGTAAGTCATTTTATTATCAGCAACCAAAGTTATAAATTTTGTAGTGAATTCGAAAAAAACACAAAATATGCATGTTACACAAATAAAATTTATCATTTAAAGTCAAGAATGCCATTTTAGTAAAAATAACCACATGAGATATCATATTTTTTTTATATTTGACAGGAACTGAACAAGATTTTCAATATTTGACGTAGACATTTACATCCACCAAGAAAGTTACAAATCAACGGATAGTAATCAACTCTGATTAATATTAAGAATTATCGTATGCATGGATTATGATGCTTGTAACATGGAGTGTTCAACAGTCTGAATATTTTATGTATTGACACTGGTTTTTGTAACATGGAGGGATTCAGATTTTCTAAAGAATTTACAACGATTATCGCCAACATGGACTGATGAAGTCAGAAAAACGTAATGGATTCTCGCAACATTAAATGATTAACAGTCTGATTATCTAGAAAAATGTAAAGGAGTATCGCAGCAAGGGGTGATTAATTTAGTCTGATTATGTAGAGAAATGGAATTGATTCTCGCAAGAAGGAGTGATTAACAGTCTGATTATGTAGAGAAATGGAATTGATTTTCGGAAGAAGGAGTGATTAACAGTCTGATTATGTAGAGAAATGGAATTGATTTTCGCAAGAAGGACTGATTAACAGTCTGATTATGAAGAGAAATCGAATTGATTCTCGCAGCAAAGGGTGATTAATAGTTTGATTATCTACAGCAATGGAATTGATTCTCGCAAGGAGTGATTAACAGTCTGATTATCTAAAAAATGGAAGTTATTATCTCAACATGTTGTGATTAATACAGTATTACTACCTAACAAGATAGTATCGATTATGATTAATTATCCATACACAGATTCTCTCAAAAATGATTATCTTGATCATGGAGTAATCAATAAACTAATCTTTTTGAGTGAGTAAATACGATTCGTGATTATTGAATTATGATTAACCAGCATCATGATTGTAAAAAAGTGCAATAAGATGTTATCAGTAATCTGATTTGGTTTCAAGGAGTCAGTCGAAGTAATCAGCAGTTATTACGTACATTAGGTAAGTGCTGTCTTAGAACATTTTAGGTGTTAAATTCATTGTGTTAGAAGTAGGACAAATTCTAACAATGTTTATCTTATGAAATTTTGACCATATCTAATTCTAAATTACTGGTTCGAAATAAGTGATTTTACTTATTTGCAGAAAAGTTTATAAATGTGACTAATACTTTTGGCCACCATCTGAAGAACAGTCCCATTGTCTAAAAATCTTTCTCTTTCATAGTGCATCTTTCATGAAAAATGGACCAGAAACGGCTTCAAATTAAATTTTTGAAAAATGTTGTTTTATATGAAATATAAAGGGAAAATTCGCGAGTGGTGAATAATTACTTTCACTGACTGTATATTCATGGGATAATTTGTAAATTAATAATAGAAATATGAAAATAGGTTATACATTCATGCCTTTCTACTTAAATTTGTATGATATATTGGGCTAATAATAATTAATTTTCTTTTCCTACGAGATAAACATTTTAAAATATTTTCTCCAAGCTTACAATGAAAATATTTTGTCAAATGTTATACATGTTCTTAGTTGTCTTCTCTCAAGATGTAAGCACCCAATTTTATGGTTTTTCATTAAAAATATGCACCAACTTCTACCTTCGATAAAAAATGAATACTACATAAGTACAGGTTTACCTCTAACAGGTATATTTTTTTTAATAATGAATTATTTTGCTTGATGATTTCCCAAAGGGCTTGTCAGCGTTATCCCATATTGAACCTCTTTGAAGCGCGGACGTGAGAGAAGCCACCAAAACAAAGTTGTCGGCAAGCGGTAGTCTCCAAATCTTTGATTTGATACATATAATAACATTATTAAAGAATTTACTGATTTTTTTATTATAAAACATTACAAGACATCTAATTATGGCCGATTTATTTATTTAATGAACTTGGGAGGGGGACAAATACGCATTCAGAGACTATTTATGTTTCTGTCGTCTGCTGAGATATGATAGAAGTCTCCAAACTAGTTATTTTAACATTAATATTTATTGTTGTTCTTTAAGAAACTGGCACTATTTTTATTACTAAAGCTTAATATGCATCCGACTGACTTTGTTCTTTTATATCTGATAATTTCGCTAGGGGACATTTACGCATTTAGAGAATAGTAACAAACTATGTCGTCTGCTACCGTCCTAGCAATTGGTAAACAGGGAACAGGTCGAAACTCAAGCGCATAGAATTGACTTCTTTTGCAGTCCGAACACTACTGTGATAATATTTTTATAAATTCACCTCATATCGTATCAAGCAATAACGCTTGTGACAAATTTCTAAACCTAAGCGTATTAGAATGCATGTTATAATCCACGGCTTTTTGGGATTATTTTTGCACTACTTTTACATGCCTTCCCAAACTGCAGGTCACTAATCAAAACAAAACCACCAATCACAAACTATTTATTGCAGAGGTATCTCCCCTGTAAGAAATTTTAATTTATAAAAAACTTTGTTTTTTCTATTTTTCCAGCAACATTGTTTGCTTTTTCTGTGCTGTTTGGTAGAAAAAAAAATATTGGATTTGTATAGTTAAGAAATTGTGCAGATTTATGTCAATTTAAAACAGTTTTTTGCTGTCTTAATTTGCAAAACTAAACCTTATGTAACGAAAACGCGAAAATCCCTTAATATTTAAACCGATAAGCTTACTATAAAGTAAGCTCAGGTCTTGTCGAAACCACGGCGTACTTCTGGCTTTACGAGAATGTCTGGCCCGCATTCTCTAAAGTCGGTACCCCGCTACGCCGACACAAAGAAGGTAGTGGATCAGGCTGTCCCTTAGGAACAGGGATACCTGGCGGTGTTCTGAGACACTCACCGATATCAAAAGTGTAGGGCAACGTCGGAGGTACAAAGTGGGAGTAGACCTGACGAGCTTTTTCGACTTTTTAGTATTTATGTTTTTATTTTCCAGAAGTTTGAAAGGCAAGCAGATCGGGAAGACAACATCCGTCCGGATAAATTTATCCTTGCAGGGAACCTTCCATGTGCCGAGTTATATTCAATTATCAGCACTGGAGCGTTCTTTGGTAGGATGATACTGACCACCAAGCCGATGACAATATGGGAAGAAACGTTAAATAAATGATGAACAAAGAAAAGAAAAATATTCAATCCTCAGCTGTACTCTAAAGAGTCTTAAACTCATAAGTCTTGTAATACAACAGCATTTCATAACTTAGCTGCTGGAACAGATTTTTACACAGGGAAATCAAAGTCTGCCCATGTTACGTCTGTTTCAATGTTTGACAGACTGAAAGTACTTTGCTAAAATTATATCTCTTTTTAATTTTCAAGAGATGAACATGTTAAATTCATGCATAGTTATCGAATTCAAATGATTGGTTAATTGTCAATGTCTTGACTTACGGAATAGAACGTTTCTGAAGTGCCGTCTATCCATTTAAATTGGTTTTATCCTGTTTTTTTCAAAAAGATGTACTTCTGTATCGTACAAATACGTGTGAGAACTACTGTATGGTACAGTACCGTTGATAACTACTGTATGGTACAGTACCGTTGATAACTACTGTATGGTACAAATTCTTGTGAGAACAACTGTATGGTACAAATCCGTGATAGAACTGAATGGTACAAATTTGTGTGAGAACGACTGTATGGTGCAAAAGTTGTGCGACACATTTCTGCTTAATATGTGTTTTTATTTTACACTTATCGGTTCTTGTAGCAGAAACTTGTCTTGTCTGGATTTGCCATTTTATATCTGCAGCACGGAATAAACAAATCAAGTTTCGTGCAGAAATGACTCGTCATTGGCGCTAGCAGTAGCTTAGCCTAACGAAAAGCGATTACTTCAAAGAATCATTGACAGAGGACGAACGGAATATCACACAATACCATCACATTGTACTTAAGTGTCATTTTCCTATGGGTCGATGTAACCTAATTTTGGCATAAAAAGTTTGAATTCAGTGTCAGTCTTTTTTAACAGAAACTTATTTTTAACCCATTTATCGTATTTTTCAATATTCAATTTTCTGAAACGATATCAATTGTATAACTTCATTAAAAATGAAGCTAGGTAGACATTTTTATTCCGAAAATGCCGAAACTGGGTTAATTTAAATTTTGAACTTTAAAGTGATGCTTACCCTTCATTAACACCTGATCACACCCCTGTTTTGTACAGGAGTCCAAACCTTTGTTTCTTTTGTTTTCGTTTTATCTTTTAGTTAGTTTCAAATTTGTTTTGTCTCTTTGGACTATGTACTTCTAATCACTCACATGGGTATTCTGCACTTGACTGTAACTATTTTTTCTTGGAGTGTGGTGCATCTATTCCATATCTGACATTTTCTGTGCGACAGACAATAACACGTTCACAATTAGCTGTATACAACTAGAGTAATCTCTCTTTAATCAGTAGTTCAGAGTGGAATAATCAAAGAATTATGATAAAGGTAGGTATTCAGGGCTTAATTAATCACGTCACTTTTAAAAGACCCGAATTTTCTAAAAGAAACTAACGTAATGACTCATCCAGCAAAGTTCGAGAAACTTCGAAAAACTATAATGAATTGTGAGTCTTCTTAGTATTAACACATGTTTTCAGAGATTTTCTAGAAAAAAATATTTTGTTAAATAAAGAATAGAAAGTACAATTTCGAACATATTTGTAGAAATAAAGAATGATTGGCCACCATTTTTGAAAGGTCCATGATTCTTAAGTTGCTATTAAGACTATTTTATCTGTTGCTGTCGTAAAAGATACAACAGTGAACGTTTTTTAAAGGAGGAATATCAATTTCATGCACAATATATACGATCCACATCTTTTATACGTTTATAAAAATTTTCAAAAGCCAAATTCAGCTACCTGTATACCGCTTTCTTGGAGACAAACCTTCGTCAGAAGCGCGAAAGGTCGAACAATAGAAGATCAGTCAAACTTTATGTAATTTCTTGTTACATTTATGTACAAAATGAATTATACAGTTCAGGACGTAATGCCGATAAGCTAAATATAGAGAGTTTAAAAATTACAATGTGGGAAAGATGGAATTCCAGTGATAATATTCATATTAGAGATCAAAAGTGCATAGGTCAAAGAGACAAGACAAATATGAAACAAACCAAAAGATAAAAAGAAAACAAAGGAACGAAGGCATGGATTCCATGAACTCTTATAAAAAACAGTTTTGGGATCAGGTGATCATGAAGGGTATGCATCACCTGTCTAGCGCTCAACAAAACTGAATCTATTCAATAGGCTGAAAATAAGAAAGAACATACAACACCTAAAAAGGAACATTTTACCGAAAGTTGGATGCAATTTGCTAAGTACGTTCTACAAGAATATAAAAAGTGAATTTCCTAGAAGGTAGTATGCCTAACTAGATTTGGCTTTTACAAACATTGGCGCTCGGACATTCCAGGCACATATTTGGTGTGGGACAATTTTATAAACGTTTGATTGTTTTGGTCTTATATGGAATGGCAAGTTTTTCGACTGACCGTCAAGTCATATGGCAAAAAGTAGTTTATATACGGGTTCTATGTTAATGTAGGCCAGACAGATGCGGTTTTCATGTTTTGGGAATTGGGAAACAATGGAAATTTTTGATAGAGGATAAACTAAGGACAATTTCAACTAGTTTGGCTTCAATTGGTCTATCAAACACTTACCATCTATTTTTTTTATTTTAGTCACGTCATTGATCTTCGGTGGCAATCTAGATGTCGAACACAAATTTGGAAGAGAAAAAAGTTAAAGCAACAATCAAGATGTTGCCTTTTGCTCAAGTCAGTTGTATGTTTTGAGAAGTAAGGTTTTGGCCTTTACGAAAACCAAATAATGTTTTCGTCAAGGTTTTAATTTTTACACTCAAGGTCAATTTGACGTGCTTTGGTTTGTTTAGTAATAGCTATGCATTATATTTCAATATTATTTGTCGCCTCACTTTATCCTACGGTCAACATATCAGTGTGTCACAGATTACGTGTCTCTGGTCTCGTTTCAAAGTCAAAGTCCGCTGTTAATAGCTGTGGAAAACGAAGTTTGCGATACCAGTTGGCATAGAATATGTTAAATTTTTGCAAATAATAAACCTTTCCATTGCTGACCATACAATTGACGATTCGCAAAAGGGAAAAATACATCTAAATCCAAAAGATGACAACTGTTGCTGTCCTGATTAGCCTTATTTTTATCACTGTTTCGCCTGGCTTCATACCAAACAGATATTGAAATGATTCTTATATGCTTTTGTCCCATACAGTTCTTGCCTGTTTTTCATCGATGTAATTCTCACCTGCCTTTGTACCATACATTTGATAGCTGGTTAGTACCATGCAGTTCTTACAAGGTTTTGTATCACACAGCTCTCCCCCTTTTTTATCATGCTTTATTATATACAGTCCCATATACAAATATATATTTGAAACACTTCATATTGTTTTAAATTGCGGACAAAACATTACAGTATAGAATTCGATTGTTGGCCATATGTTTTTAGAGAGATGATGCCACAGTATAATTCTGCCAATAACCGATCAATAGATCAAAGATATTCCTGTCCTCTTCAGTACTGCACGGTCAAAATTTATTTGCTAAGACTCATATAAGGTTTACCCGGACAAATTTTGTCCATCACAACCTACTTAAGAACTGTCATAGGCAAAATGTATTTATTTAAACGCAGTTAATGTTGTCATGGACATGTTCTGTCTGTCAGAACCTAATGAACGGTTGACATCGTCAAAATCTATAAGAAACAGCCAAAACATTTTTTAGACATTAAACAAAAAGGTTGTAATGTAAATTTAATAACTGTCAAGAAGAAATGTAAGCCTATGACAATTTATACAGTCATACACAGACAATTTGACAGTTGTTTACAGTAAAATTTTGTCCAAAACAGTTAAGGAATGACTGTCTTTGGTCTTGTCAGTCATTTATTTGTTACGACATGTATATAAAATTATTTATAGTAAGATGACAAACCAAGCCGAAGTCAAAATGTCAACAGAAAATAAAAAAAACTATACACTCTTTTGAATAGGATGGCACCTAACGTATCTTTCATTTTATTTGTGTATTAAGTCATTTTTGGCGAAGCGGAAAAAAAACTACTAGGATTTCGAAAGAAAACCTTAGAATTTAAATCAGGAACCGTTGGAGAGTTCCTAAAACTATATTTGATGTTTGCACTCTCTTAAGAGAGTGTTCGTAATATATTCTGACAATATAAAAAAGTCATGCGGTTGATAATAGGAAAAATATACTTGCAGGTTTTAACCTCGGAATATAAAGTAATTTTATTTTCATGTTAATTTATTCATATAAAGATATAAGAGCCATTATTAAAATTCGAAGATACCAAAAGTCAAACATCAATCATCTAGAGATAAGAAGCCAACAAAATTAAACGAAAGACAAACATAATATACACAACACCACAGTAAATGCTAAAGCCGTAGTTAAAAGAATCCTTTTAAAACTAGAGAAGATGTAGGTGGTCCGAAAGGGTAAGCAACTCTTGCTCAACTATTGCCACACGTCGTGTTACCCGACAAGTCCGATGCACAGTCATAATCGATGTCAGTCGCAACAGGCACATGAACGGATCTACAGCCACGACAGTGGGAAGACATCTTACGGCAACTGCAAAACGGACTGAGAGTGACGACCCCGATCCCTCTACGGGAAACCCCTGGACCAGCAGTACTGCCGTTAGCAGCATACAGAAGGGCTGCGGACGGTATTGCCTTTTGACGTATTTAATCAATCATAAAATACGTCAATATAATGATTGGTCTTAGGAACCAACATTTGATTCTAAACCTTTGTAACATAAATTAATCGTTTATCATAAAAACTTATTACTTTTACTGCTTTCGAAATTGTTTTAGCTGGTACATCTTCATTGAAAAGAGGATTCACCGGATATAACCTCATTGAAAGGGTCCCCTTGAAATCTTGATGTAGTATGTTAGAAAGAGATATAGCATTTAATATACATTTTAGAACGATAATCTTGATTGGAACCGGTACAATTTTTCATTATTAATTAAAACAATAAACGAACATTTCAACCGTGTCCCAGGTTAGAGGGAGGGTTGAGCGCTCCCTAACCGGTTCAACCCCACCGCATACTAATGTGCCTGTCCCTAGCCAGGAACCTGTAGCCCAGTGGTTGTCGTTGTTTTGTTAGTCATTTATTGTTATATAGTCACCATTTTTGCTTTAGATTAGACAATCATGCCACATCTTCTATTTTTATATTGAAATGATCATAGTGATATTCGCCCGGCACACTTCCATATTCATGATATTCTATTTTTAATTTTTCAGTCTTCCCAACTAAATAAATTATTCAAATAAGATCACATGGAAGTGATTATTTTTGGTTTCTTATACGTGTTGTAACTGACTAATAATAACGGAGGGAAAGACAAACTCCATTAATTTCCTCTTTCCGAGGTTAATGAAAAGTTTTGTTTCTGAGTATAGCGGTGGTTTAATCAGTACAATTTGTATTCTTTTTATAAGTTTAAGTTAATTGATATTTAAAAATACAAAATTACCCATGTTTAATAAATATATTACTGTATGCTATATGTACATTTCAAGGAGTAACCTCTCATCAGTAGCATTAGAACCAAAACATAGGAAGTCAAAGACTCAAATATGGCAAAAGAAGCACTCACATCCAAACAAATCGAAATGGGAAGCCAAATCCGACGGCAGGGACATCTACTTGGTGTATTTCTTTTCGATTTTGATTAATTAAACAAAGATCACAACTGGCACGTAGCATTAAAGATAAGTCCAAAGACTAGTAGGCCCAGATTAAAGTGACATTTCTTCCTGTGGACTCTTGCTTTCGTAAGCTAGCACGTTATAAAATCCGGCTTAGCGTGCCGGTCTAGTACAAAGCAGGATTCATCTTCATCATTCATTCATTATTATGATTTTGTCCTGAATATGCAAGAAGCATGAACCGGACGTATAGAAACATTCAATCAATCAATCAATCAATCAACCGTATTTTTATGTTCCTGAGTATAAGTGTTATATTCGTTTAAGAATAAAAATGGTAAGCATACTTACAACGGTCATTCCATTTATAGTAAGTTGACCTCTGACACATCAAACGAAGTCGATGATGTTATGACAACATGTAAACAGTAAATGAACCAAAAAGGAAGTGATGACGAAATAATGTTTTCTGAAAAAGTAGGGACTTAATGTATCCTTTATGTATTTGATGTGAATTAAGTCAATTAAGTGAAAAATTGTCCGAGCGTTTCGTCGGAAACCAATTGAATTGGGTGGCCTAATATCAAGACAAATCTGTTATAATCCACTGAGGAGTTCGTACTTAAACACAGCATAACATGTTGGCACTGTCTGATCCGCGTTACTTATTAAGTTGTTTATGTATTCTTTAGACTAAATTCTTAATTCAGTTAAGTAGTATTACAAAGGGATATGTTATCTACATCCGTCCTCTCATGCTGCGCTTGCGCCATATCCCATTTATTACAAGTTTTTTCAATGGACATGCTGAAGGTCACAGGAAGGGAACAGGAAGCCATTGTATTTGTTATGTACAGGGTAAATACTGTATGAACCCTTGATGCATAATAGGATAGAAAGGGATCAACTTTTTATTTGCAAAAAATTCTAAAATGCTCTATTAAATTTTGAGAAGTTTTTTTAAATGTCATATTTCGCAACAATTTCCGTTACATTATTTGTAAATTTTTGTAACCAGAAGAAAAAGAAGCTGGTCATGAGTATGTTAACTGTTAATATTTAATGATATTAACAATATCTTCATTAGTTCTAAGGTAACGGTAAATTTAACGTATCTTAAAACGTTTGAAATCAAGATATTAATCTTTTTATGAGATTTAATAAAAAAAATAACGTAAATAACATCAAAGCCTTACTAAAAATACGTCATTACGATGATTCAACTTAGGAACAAATCCAGTTAATTTGATTGATTGATTGGTTGAATGATGCTTACCGTCCAGTGGCAAGTATTTCATGCATATTGAGGACGAGAGCACATTAATGAATAATGATGATGAACCCTGCATTGTACTACACCGACACGCTGAGCCGGATTTTAACGTGCTAGCTCACGAATGCAACAGTCTGCAGGAAGACATGGCACTTTACCCAGACACATTATTCTGACTTTGGGCCGACCAGTCTTTGCTCTTACACCTTAATGCTACGTGCTTAGCAGAGGAGCAGCAAATACCAATTTTAAGTCTTTGGTTTGACCGAGCCGGGGATCGCACCCACGACCTTTGCATTTGATGCGAGTACGCTAACCATTACACCAACGAGTCGGTATCCTGTTAATTTGAAATAATTGTATTTTAAAAGAACTGATAACTTATACCAACATTAAATTTGGTTTTTATAGATACAAAAAGCTGATAGATGTTCTTTGAAATATGAAATCTAGAAATGTAAGAAAATGAAAAGATATTTGGCAAATTTCAAAGAGACTGCATTCTAACTACGAGAAAAACAAAAGTTATTTACAAATCTAGAGTTCTCAACAAGGTCTCCTTGTGATAAGCCAGGCGCGAATCCAGGATTTTACGTTAGGGGGGCGCTGGTCCAGGTCAGTGCTTTTTTAGGGGACCATGGGGGTGTGAAGCCCCTGGAAGCTCATAGAAATCACGAAAATTAAGACTAAAAAATAATATTTTTTCGTTTTTAGGGGGGGGGGGGCGCCAGGTGCGGCCCCGCCTGAATCCGCGCTTGTAAGCTGTAAAATACCCTCCTTGAAAGCGTGATTTTATGCAATCATTGTCAGTATGAGATGAAACATACTGATATACTAGTAAACATTTTAGTATGATAATTATGATTTGGTATGAAACGATTAATACATTATTATTTATAAACAATGAATGTTTTTATAATGGTCATTGCCACGCACACTGCATTATTATGATATTAATGTAACTGTCCTGTTAAAGCTGTACATGATGAGGTCGTTTTAATTTTTTCGGTCTTCCCACTCTGTTTTTAATTAATAAAATATTTGAAATTTCATGTAAATATAAAACATTTGAAAGTTAAAATTGTGTTTACTAAGAAAAAACTTCGCTTCTCAAAGTACCTGTTAAAAATGACACATAAGGACGGAAAATACATCCAGCAAATTTTCTCTTTCCGGGTTATATGAAAATTTTTGTTTTTAAGTATTACAATAGTTTGCTCTCCTTTTTAAGTAATAAAAATATTTAAATTTTCATATGAATGAAAAAAACTGCGGAAAGTATTATTTTTGTTATCCAAGAAAATATTTCTGCTCAAAATATTTGTTGAAAGTGACACATAAGTAGAGAAGGACGCCAAACATTTTTTTTTCTTCCGTATTTTCGGGGATTTTAGGTAATTTATGCAAGTTAACTTAGTTGATTGGTATCACTTTATTTTAATATTTTCGTCTTTAATTTTAACCTTCAGTTAAACATATAAAAATCTTAAAGCAAAAATAGATGCACGTTTGGTGAATTAGACTGATGTCTGCAATAGTTTTCACAAACATTCTTAAGCCTAAGATTGATCGTAAGTCATGTGAGTGTAGACACTTCAAAGGAAAACTGATTTTGACGACAGAAATTACACTTCGTTGTGTGTATCTATAGGGGTACAATAGAAAACTGAAAACGTACAAAAGTGGACAATATAAAATAGGAGATGTTGCATGACAAGTCGATAGACAGCGCAATCTCCAAAACACGAACACGAGGTATCTTCAGAACACGAACACAAAGTATCTCCAGAACACGGAATAAGATGACCAATATCTATTTTCGGATGTATTTAGTTTATTTATTGTACATGTTGAAATGCAGGTACTCTCTAGTCGAATTAAATTTTTGATTAAATTAATTGTATAGTATATTTTTCCTTTGAACACTCAGTGTGGGATTGGAATCCCACCTACTAGTTTCACTCCTTCACATATCTTACGAGTCTGTCCCATGTCGAGACTTGTGCTCATAGGTTTGTCTTAGTGTTAAACAATTTGGTAAGTGTACATTTTTGATAATATTCAGGTAGAAAAAAGTATGAGTGTGTGTATTTAAAAGTAATAATATACACATTTCACATACGTTAATAACAAATGTTCTAAAGCCGAATTAATTTTGGTGTAAAAGGAATTCGAGATACCAAAGGGGCAGACAGAAATCGTTAAGTCGGGAGACAGACAAGTGTGAAGTGAAATGCACATTTTAAGTGGGTACACAACACCACAGGGAAATAACTCTGTAAGATCATCTAAACGTTTTAACTAAGTATCATTTATATTAAAACTAATGCATTTCAGTGATCAAAATTTTTGATGATGAAATTACTATATATCTATTGAAATAATTCCAGAGAAATGTGTG
>JARWCS010339027.1:0-11666 GCA_034783895.1 Geukensia demissa | reverse complement strand
TTCATAAACAGGCATTCTTCTGTTTTCTGATTTAACATAGGAATTTTTGGGCAAAGGCTTACCCCTGACCCGCTACAGTCTCCCACGTTCATCGTATATATACGCCATCTTGTCTGCTTTTTTTAAATTTCTTCCAAGACAGATCAGTGAACGACGTGTTTCACTAGAATGTGTAATAAAAAAGACAACTCTGATATTGGATTTCATCAAGCGAACATTGAAATAATTTTGGGGGTGAGGTAAATTCAGCCAACATACTCCTCTATGTCAGGCTTTTCTGGAGTGTGATTTTCGAGCTTTATTTAACTACATGTGCGTTACTGCCTTTGTATTTATTATTAATCAAAAGAAAGAATTATCCCACTGTTAACAGATTATGTTTTACACTATGCAATAACGTTTTACATAGTGTAATCTGCCCCTGAATTTCTCTACGGAGATTTAACATTTAGGGTCGGTGGGCATATTCGGTTTTTGCGGAAGCGCTAAGTTTGACCTAGGTAAACTTATTTTAAAAAGTGCATATTTTTTCAGACCTTATCTAGTGATTCATTAAAGAAGAATTACTTTTAAAGAACCATTCAGGTGCGCCTCAAAGCATTTTTGCATGCTTTCTAATCCTAGTTAAATTACTTAATTATTACTTAGCGTTGACAATGTGTATTTCCAGTCTCGCGCTAGCGCGTGCAAAGGGACACTTCTGACCATCTCTTAAATGATAAAATATAAGAAAATCGTATTATTCTCATTTCCGCAATAAAATACTTTGCCCCGCCAGCCGACAATTTTTACACTTTTTCTTTCTTCCCATCGCAAAAACCTGGATCCGACGGTGGATTCAAAGATAGTAAAGCAGCCTCCGCCTGTAAAGCTCACCTGAAAATGCAGCAATTTCTCCACAGGGACCTGAAGTCAGTGGGGCAACTGTACGTAACCGGGAAAACCTAAAGGAAAAACAAATAATTTTACCATTTTTTTTCTTTCGGAAATTGCATATTGAACACTTTGTTCATCCGAATTGTTTTATTTCCGATCTACGGCCTACGTAAGCCAAAAACATCTAAAATATAACCCAAGTGGTATTGGCAGTTTCTTAGGGGGTCCGCTTCTGGTTTTAAAGTAAAAATAATAATCAAATAGAATAGTATACGAATGGGAGATAATTGGAATGGACAGAACTTTCAATACAGAATACAATACCTATATAATGGTATTATTCAGTATTTATAACTAAAAAATGACCAGAATGGGTTTTCTAAAAACTATTTCTACAAGGGTCTCATGGTTTCTTTATGAAACACAGAGTTTCTTTATATGGTAAAAGGTCATATAGTGCAATGATAATTATGTTTGGAGGTCACATTACGTATACAGGGTTCTAGTGTCTGTTTCAACACAAATTGTGTGTTACTGCAATCAAGAGGTGTTGCCAATCTAGCTGACTTGCATTTGTCGTCGTCATTATAGTTTTATCCTCTGCAGCTGAAGCCTGTCCGACAAATTGTCGCCTCGATTATAAACCAAGATTATGACAATTGAAGCTAGATGGAGAAAGGAGGAGGAATGTGGGATATACAATGATGTATTTGAAAAGCAAATATGGATTCAATGAGAGTCAAGGATGGTTGCAGAAGTGTGTAGTGACGTTCGGAGAGTGGATTGTTAAGGATTTCCTGTCAAAATAGACTATTTGACACCGAAAAGGTCTTATACAAGGAGCGCCACTTTAATGTATATGTCATACCTGAAACTTTAAAAATTAACATAAGCAAAGGATCAAAACTGTAGCGTACATTGCAAATCAGGGTGTTTTGTCGGTACAACAGCTCGCCTTTACATAAGTTGTATAGGAGGGTTTTAAAAAAAAAAGATCCGATACACCAGAAAAGCTCCTAATGAAAAAAGGGTTTAATGTGCATTGCGTCAAACAATACTAATACAAATGTATTGTCTTAGAATATAAATACGATCAGTTATATTTTGGTAATAATTAAAGGAAGGAAGGACAAAGTGAAGCTTCCAGAAAAAATTAGTTTATGAGAAAGATTGTCTGCTATATTATGTCGATGAGTTGTATGCTTACGATTCCTGCGGGTTGATGTTCGTGTAGAAACTCTCATAGCTATTAGTTTAAAGAAAAGGCACCCGTACAGATAAACTGTGGTTTAAGACGCACCATGGTACGTCTAAGGATAGGAGACGATGAAGTGTTTGAAGAAGGATCCAAAATGACAAATGTGGAGGCAGCAGTATTCGGGAAACATCGGATGCTTGTATTCAGGTAATTTTTTAAATTCTAATTTCATCGTTCAAATGTAAGAGGTCTTGGTGGAACATGATGTAGCATACTACGTACGGACCAACAAATCCTATGTTTCTTTCGACCTCGGTTTTGTCAGCATTTTTCTCGAACATGTTAATGTTAAATTACCACGTTGAGTAAAACACTCGTTAGGCGCATAATTACTGTTGTTGGATATTATAATTACATGTTCAAGTCATCATACCATTCTGTACAAACTCTAAATCAAATCATTTTTATATTAATAAATAACAGGTTAAGCTGTTGACGTTTAATACAAAAGCATTTGACAAACGAAACCTTGATTTTGAAGTTTTAAATGATTTTCGCTCTAACGCCATTGTGTTAAAGTATTTTAAAATGAAAATCTCGTTTTACAATCAACAAACGCTTAGCACTTTGATTCAAAAGATATGTATGTTTGATAATAAATCATCTCTTGATTAATTACTGATATATCCCCGTACCTACACCATAAATATCCAATATATCAACTGCACTAGATCATAGTGAGAAACTTAATCTTTTAATTCCTGTGTTATAGGGGTGAATTATGCAGATATCTCCACCCCCTTTAATCCCGACGCCATTAATTGTCTTGTGCTTGTCTATCTTAATCGAGAAAATCACTCCTTAGGTCTTCGCTGGTTTGATACATTGCTTCAATTGACAAAAAGTCAAACTAATATTTACGTTGCTTGGATTAAGTTTGCATCATTCATAGTTACCATAAAACTCTTCAAAATAATGTCTTATATGCCGTACATTTGTTGAATAGCAGAAACGGGAAATTTCTAATCGTAAACTGCAAACGTTACAGCTGAATGCAACCCCTTACACCTCATATCAATTTCAGTCCAGTACACTATTGTTTAGTTAAAATATTTAAGAATCAACATTGAACCACTTATGGGTAACATGACAAATGCAAGCATGCGGCGTCTAGCTGGCCTGGTAGTAGAAATATTGAGCAGTTGAAGTATTAACTTTGACAATTATGCTAATTCTTTTTAATTGCATGGGGATTCTTATGCCTCCAGCTATCATACCAACATGAAAATTTTAAAATTTGAAATTAAGTTGTTGGGAGAGTAATATCGTTTCACATAAAAGATAAGTTTTTTACTACTTGCGATCAAGATTTATCTTCCACGCCATCCAACAGCATCTAGTGTAGAAGTGGTAAGGTGTGTGCCACATTGTTCAACAATGTCGGAAGATGAATTCCTAGAAATGATGCAAAATTGCCATTATGTATTGCACACTTTATTCGATAACTGTCACTAAACGACCTTAAAAAGAATTCGAAGATACCAAAAGGGCAGACAAAAATATTCGTTAAGTCAGAAGACAGACAAAACCATGGCCAATAAAATGAAACGAAAGACAAACATAATACACACAACACTACACTTAACTCTGAATTACCTTGGTAAACTAAATGAAAGAGACCACAATATTTCAGTAATCCTAGTGTTACTTTTAATGTGGCGATGTTCTAGCTCATCCTGACAAACACAGAAGATTTCTCCTAAAATTTAGGTTGCAAAAAATAATTTGCTTGATTTTAATTATGCCTCTTTCTTTGGAATATGTCTTTGATAACTTGTCTAACTATGGGAACAGGGTCACGGATGTGACGACTGCGTTTTGCTTGGTTGTTTGTCTATTTTGGGGGATTTCGTTTACTGAACAATGAATGATATGTCTTGTCCGACCAGTTAACATGTTTTTAAAATCTTTTTTGTAGAATCGTGACCTTAGCAGTGTATTTTTTGCCATTTTCACCTGTCAGTAGTATTTTGGATTAAATGTGTTTAAAATACATTGATAGGTAAAATGCAATTCTGACATAACCCATATTTCTTACGTTATCTTAAGTCGATTTATAACGCAGTGATTTAATTACATAATTAACCCCGAGACTTACTGGAATGCCATTAACAAAATGAATTTATGAATAGGAACAAGTGCGTGTTGTAACGTTATGAAGGGACTTATCGCACTTTTTGCGCGTAACCGTTTGACACCAAACACCTTTTTAACTAATTGTTTGTCAATCGCTTAAGATTTCCCGTTCCAGTGAGTTATTTGTATCCGGAACATTTAAAGCTAATTAGCGACGGACTTCTAAGGAGGACCCACCACTAAGATCCCAAATGTCAACGCAGTATACCAAATCTTTAATCCTTTTCTTAAAATTATTCCAACGCCTCTGTGTTTATTTTAATTTTAAAGCAAATATCACTGAAACGAAATCAAAATAATTTGTCATAATGTTAAATCATTATGTTCATGAGAAATGTATACTTGTGATATCTGAGTTCACAAAAAATGTCATTTCTTCCCTTTGAAGTGTAACTTTAGAAATGGTATTAGAACAAGACAAAAGCTGGTGTGTGTTATAATGTGTGTTAAGACTACTTCTGAAACAGTACTCTGTTTCTTATACAACACCAGATGTTAATTAAAATATTGCAAGTCCTACATATATATACAAATGAAATAGGAATAAACGGAACGTTATTGAACCACAACGCCTATCCTTGCTTAAAGTCGTGGCATAAAACTATTTAATAAGAAGAAAAGAAGCCTAACCCATGCCTTCTTATCCAAATATGAGTTATCAAGTTGGTTATTCTGCAACGTATCATGGGTACAAATTAAAGATATTAATAATTACAGGTTAAGCTGTTGTAAAATGGGCATGAGGTAAAGTACCTCTAATATGAATATGGATAACTCAGCATTAGCATGGCAACAAGATAATTTACCTCTGATATACAGATAGGTAACTCAGCACTAGATCAGTTTAAGTACCTCTGATATAGAGATAAACAACTCAGCAAAGGCACATGGTAAAGTACCTCTGATATGCAGATGGGTAACTCAGCATAAGCACATGGTAAGTACCTCTGATATACAGATGGTTAACTCCGCATAGGCACGAGGTAAAGTACCTCTGATATTAAGAAAGATAATTCAGCATAGGCACAAGGTAAAGAACATCTGATATACAGATGGGTAGCTCAGCATAGGCACGAGGTAAAGAACCACTGACACAAAGATGTGTAACTGATCATAGTCACGAGTTAAAGAACCTCTGATATTCAGATGTTTAACTCAGCATAGGCACGAAGTCAAGTACTTCTGTTATACAGATGGGTAACTCAGCATAGGCACGAGGTAAAGTATTCTAATATAAGTATTGGCAACTCAGCATTGGCACATGGTGAAGAACATCTATTTATTTTTATGTCCTTCTAGAATCCTTTAAAGTAAGGTAAATCTTATATATGTGTAAGTGTTTTAACTTGTAAACATGATATTTATCATTTAAATAAAAAATAGTAATAATGAAAATACGATTCTTAAGCAATAGCATTACGAATCCAACAGCTTTGGTATCTATATCAATGACCAGCTCTGCATGCTGGAGACTTGCAGCAAATGATGAAAGATTCATACAAAGTACAATCAAGGCGTTTAAAAATTGTGTACAGCAGAATGCATAAAACATCTGCATGGCATGTGTGTTCTTCTAAATTAACAAATAATTAACAAAATGCATGTGCATGTGCAGTTTATCTTCAGCAAATGCAAGTAAGCAAAGTCTGTAGGATAGAGAAGAAATGTGTGTCACTATTACAACCCCGATACTGCTTATCAAAGTATGATAACTAACGAAGGAGTTTTGCAGACACTGATTACATTTTGATAATCAATTATCAATTAAAAAAAGTTCAGACGTCTTGATATGCATCTTAAGACATTTTCGTCAGTCCTTGATACTGACAAAATTCTTAAAATATTTAACAGCTTTAATCGAGCGAAACACTTGATTGCTGCTGATGATGATAATAACATGCTTTGAAGCACGAAATAAGAATGCCAGTGAAACTACGATAACACTGCACATTCTTATATCCGTATAACCAAGTGGTCCATAACGCTGCACATTCCCAAAGTGTATCGATCACTAAGTGGTCGCGTACTCTGCGCATTTGTAAAATGTATCACCAAAAGATTGATTACACTGCGGATTTCCGAAATGTGTCAGAAGGCCGTCGAAAAAGCTGCACTCACAAAGTGTTCGATTTCGCTGCTCGTACAACGTACATGCGTACTATAACCTATAGTTGACAACACTTCAATGACAGCCCAATTGTCAAACTTGTTTGGCATATATTGTACCACAATATTTAACGGAATTTACCAGTAAATTTTTGTTATCAAACCCGTGATAAAACGAAGAGAAGGCGTCATTCCATGTATTGCACATGGCAGATGTCCTAGTGGAGTACTTTATTTTGCAAATTTTGGTTCTAATGCTCATTAGTAGCATTAGAACAAAAAAAAACTTGGTATAGCATCTTCATTTGATATTCAAGTAATGATATCACATGGTATAATCAATTGAATAGGCCATTTCCGTGCAACAATGTCACTCCCTCTCCAAATTTTGCTATTGATGAAATTAATTTGTATAGAGACCCAATAAAAAAATGGCCTTAATTGTCAGAGTTCGTATCGTATATCTTAGCTATTGAGAATGCAGAAAAAATTAGAAAAAATATCAAAAACTGAATTTTTAATTATTTTTTTTCAAAGTTTTATAGATATCAAATGGAATATAACATATATTGGTAATGCGAGTCAACTTTGTAGCATTATTCAAAAGACATATATCGCGTAAAATACAGACATTTTTTAATGATGGACGAGGATGTCCACAACTGACAGTTCGTGTAAAAACAAATCACATTATTGAATGAGTTTGCCATATTTTGTTGCAGCAAAAACTAATTTGCAGCGGAGGGTGAAGTGCTGATGTAAGATTTGTTGCACAACAAAGCTTACGTCACACATGATGAATGGGCATACAAAATTCATATTTATACATATTCTCTCCTGTTAATGTATTTGCATGTTTTACATACCACCAACAGATCTTTTTGTTTGTTTGTTTGATTGGGAGTTTAACGCCACTTTCAACAATATTTTAGTCATATTGTGGCGGTCGGTTTTACTGGTGGAAGAAACCGGATTACCCGGAGAGAACCAACAACCTTGGGCGGGTAACTGACAAACCTTATAACGTGCGATGCGAGTTAAATGTAACGCGTTTTTGTATACTACAAACTCAGGCGCGAACTCACGACGTGTAGGTGATGAGCTACAGTGATCTGTACAGGTAAGTTTGAATAACTACCTAGACTGCTCGACCATCCAAGCCCCTCCAACAGGTCCAGCGAGGACTCTAAACAAAACGATCTGTAAAACTGATTCAAGCCACCGTGTATCAACAAGCCCATGCGAGATCAAAAGTACATAGTCCAAAGAGACAAGACAAATTTAAAACAAACTAAAAGATCAAGCGTTAACAAAAGGAAAAAAAGCTTGGAATCCACGAACTCCTTTACAAAACGGGAGTGGGATCAGGTGCTCCGGAAGGGTAAGCATCTAAACTTGTGATAAAAAAAATTATGCAATAGTGTACAGTTATTTAATGGAGATCAAAATATTTTCCTAAAGTTCAGAAACGAAATACTTGGACATAAGCCTCGGGCAACAGGGGACGCCGGCAATAGAACATTTTGTGAGGTGCTTTGCAAGTATACCTATTATACAAATGTTTTATTACGTAATTGTATTTTTAAATTACACAACATAGTTTACATCATCAATGAACGCCGATAGCCAAATATGAAGATACCAGTAAAAGTCAGGGAAATTTATAAATTACAACGATGGACCGATGTAAACTGTATCTTTCCAACATACTTTCCATTGCCCGAAAATAAATAAGAACACACAACTTAAGCACGGGCAAGTTTCACGACCTCCACATAGCACAAAAAAACTCCGTAATGAAATTTAAAATAAAGAATATGGAATGTATGCCAGAAAGACACAATCCACATCTTGCATACGTTAAGAAGAAATATTTTAGCCGTATCTTCGCGCGTTGCTCGTGTATATGGGAATTATTACATCTGTTTGTTCGTACCGGATCTTATTTCTGGCTTCCGTTGTTTGACTTGTTTGAGGATTACCTCACCTTACTCCTTCATTCAAAAAAGGACATATAAAATGACAACAATTTCATATTTGAGGGGAAAATGTCCATTTGAAATGCTTAATGCGACAAGCTACTGGTCTACAAAGTAAGCGGTTTTATGTAACTTCAGCCACACAAATCGAACTTGGCTAAATCCAGGACAGATTCAGGTTGTTATGGGCCAGTTTTGGCTTACCCACCTTACAGACAGTCTGTTCATGCCCAGGTTACGATACGGAATGCAATAACTATATAATAGAACAGTAAAGTGATGATTATACCACTCACCTGTTATACTTTCTAATGTATTAATGATCTTGTCCATAACATTTGATGGAAACATATATATGAAAATATATCATTATTTACCCACACATGTTTCCTGTATATTTTGCTTTATGATTTTGCCAAATTAAAGTACAAACTTATCAATCATTATTATATGTCAAAGAAAACAATTAAGATATATAATCAGAAAGTTTGCAATGACATTACATTTGAAAACTGAAATACCACACAATTATATATACTGTGGCTCGTATTATAACATTCACCTTTTCATACACGCCTGCAAACAAATGCTACTAAATAGCAATTACTCCAATTTAGAATCCGGCTAGACTCTATTACCACTCGTCGTAAACAAGTAACAACAGCTCTAAATATTATAAATGTAATGTCTGGATATGGAAATGGTTTATCAAATAGTTGCGGGCATGAACATTGTAAAAATTCGGGGTGATGTATTTGTCCTTGTTAAAAGAATCAGCGTCCTGAGCTTGCTTTGAGAGCTACGGATAAATCATTTACTTCTCCTATGCGTGCATTCTTTATTAATTATTATTGTCGTTAAGGTAGCCTGTAAAATTGTATACATTTGTATGTATATGATTCTCCTTATTTATTACTCTTTATTTGTTTCGGTTTTTTGGGGGGCCTTGAAAGTTTCGGGAGAATTGGACATAAGGGCCTGAGAGTCAGCGAGCGATAACCTAAGAGTCAGACAAAAAGAGAGAAGCCGATAGCCATGGCAACCTCGAAAACAACGATGAACACGACACATACAATACACACAAAATTAAAAACGAACAAAAATCTATGAGCAAGGTGGACCCACTGGGCGGACCCCACATAAAAACGGAGGTGAACTCAGGCGGCCCTGCAGAGATTCTTCTTATAATGTTTGTTTAATATAATCAGTAAATGAGAGTGTTTGAAGGAATACTATATTTTTATTACATTTAATGATTCAGTGATCATGGTGATGGCGTTGTCAAGGTACAGGTTACGGTTGGTTTTTACATTTTACCACGACAAAAAAGTACGGTTTGGATCCATCAAATCTTGTTCAACTGCATGGCTTGTTGTATACGTCTGTCCCAAGTTTATGCCATTTCAACGTTGAAAAAACAAAATAAATGTTTACCACCGTTCAAAAAGTTAATATAATGTTTTGTAATGTCAGATTTTGCTACATCATTAAGAAGATATAGCATTCTGGTCACAACGGCGCATTTTTGAAGATGACTGAAGTTAGTTTTTATCTATCATTTTTAAGCTCACCTATAGCTGAATGCCATGTAAGCTTTTGTCATCACTAGGCGTCCGTCGTCCGATGGTCCGCAAACTTTTACATTTTCATTTGCTCCTCTGAAACCGATAGGCCAAATGGAATTAAACTTTACAGGAAGCATCTTTGGAAGGTCCTTTACAAGGTTTACTCGTTTCGTCCCGACCGGACTATAAACATGGCTGCACCAGGCGATTTGTTCTTCTGATAAGCTGATTTTTAAAACATCTTCTCCTCTGGAACCACAAGGCCAAATGGTATCAGACTTTTCAAGAAGCATCTATGGGAGGTCCTTTGTACAATGTTTCCTTGTTTCGTCCCCATCGGACAACAAACATGACTGCCACGGCAATTCATTTTTTTCTAATTGGCTGATTTTTTAAGTCTTCTCATTTGAACTACCAGACAAATTGAACCAAACTTCAAAAACTAAGTTCCTTCGTTTCGACCAGATCGAATTACAAACATGGCTGCCACAGGCTTTTCCTGTTCTTTTTTTTTTTAAATCTCCTCAGAAACCGCAAGGATAAATGAAACCAAACTTTACAGAAAACACCTATGGCAGGCTCTTTACAGAGTTTCCTCATTTCGTCACGATTGGACTACAAACATGGCTGCAATGGACAATTCTTTTTTCTGCTTGATCACATGAAGCATCTATGGGAAGTCCTTTACAACGTTTCCTTGTTTCGGCTCCATTGGCCAACAAACATGGCTGCAACGACAATTTTTTTTTAGATGGCTGATTTTTTAAATCTTCTCTTCTGCAACTACTAGACCAAATGGAACCAAACTTGACAGGAAGCATCTATGCGAGGTCTTTACAAAGTACCCTCGTTTCGACCAGATCGGACTACAAACATGTCTGTCACAGCCTATTCTTGTTTTTTAAAAATCTCCTCTAAAACCACCAAATGGAAACAAACTTCTCTTCAATCAGAGGTCTTTTACAAACCTTCCTCGTTTCATCCCGATTGGACTACAAAACATGTCTGCCATTGCAATTCTTGTTCTGAAACCGCTTGTTCAAATGGAAAAATTATGAAATAAGCAATTATGCAAGGACTTTAACAATACGCCAAATGGTTGAAACTTGCGACAGAGGACGTTGAAACATTTCCACAATACATCAACAATCGCTTTTTTGTAAATGAAATCATCTGTACAGTATTTTTAGGACTATAAATAAAAATTAATCCGACCCTTAATTGCCACTAAAATGTGTTAGATTATTAATCTTTGTGCAGGCATATTTTGCGGTGTGGGAAATTCTTGCACGACAATTTGTTCCATGTAATTTTCTAATAAAGAAATTTAAAAATGTCCAGGTTTTTATTGTATCGTTAACAGCTACAATAAAAACAATTATTTCTTTTTCCCGAAACCATAAGCTGACAATATAGAATATATCTTCCAAGTTGCAAAAACAACTCTCAGATTTTGCAGTATAATATTGAAAAACACGATTTTGGGGTAAGAAATGTTAAACGCACAGGGAGAATATTGGAAAGAAATGTGTTTATTCTTTATTTTTTTACCTGCAAATAAATATTTATACATGTTGAACTGCATAATTTTTTTAGCTTTTGTTCAGTAAACTGATTTTGATAAACGATGGAATTGAATATTTATTATAAAACTATGTAAGATGTCGATTACGTCTTTCTGAAAATATTGTGAGGCGAGGAATACTAAAATTATAACTGCTTCATGAGCTCCGGCCGAAAAAAAAT
>JARWCS010339017.1:0-11666 GCA_034783895.1 Geukensia demissa | reverse complement strand
ACTGTTTATGTAAAGTTAGAAAGTTTAACTACTAAATGGCTGATATTTGAACCCTATAATTACTAAAATATAAAGCTTATTTAAGAAAGATTTTGAAGGTTTTTTGCACTGAAATGAAAAAGGGGGGATATGGAGGAAATATTCATGACACAAAAGTCTCATATGTACAAGAAAATTCCAAGCAAAGAAACAGCGCTTTGATTGCTGTTCTTCATCTAAAAGTCACAGTGAGGCCTTCTTTGGGACTACTGGCTGTGGAACAGCTAGAGACGGACATGTTGTTGGGACAGATTGAAACCAGTTAAATTTTTAATCGAATTTAGAGGAGTTTAATACTGCAAGCATTGACATGACACAATTGCCAGTTTTAAGATCCATAGATGGAGCTGAACTTTGGAAGCTCTAGAGGCTCTCAGAGCTTAACATTTAGAGCTTCAGGAGCTTTACTCTAGGAACTCTAAGGTTACAGATAAAACTGCAGTTTGTTTTTCCCTTTTAGTGGAAACTCGTTCTTGACAAAAGCTACCAAATGTTTCAGGTCCAACCTTAAGGGCTAGACTCAGAACCACTATCATAAGAAAAAAAGACTCTGTTAACAATTTTTTGTTTGACCTCAACTCTCAAAGGTCATACACACTATTACTCTTCTGGATGTTCTGGTGAAGTTTATATCTGAAAGCTCCCATTTTAACAAAGCTATCACTACTATCATGTCTGGTTGACCTCTGACTACATTAATGCTTTATTGAAAGGACTGTGTGCAGTAATGGCCGTATTTGGCTTTATATACAGTTAACTTTTTCACATAAATCTGATTTTAAGCAAAATAAAATCAAAAGGCTTGAAATTAATATTTTTTATAGATGTTGCATAATTATGGTAGATTATCAAAATTGGTAAAATCTAGATAATAAATAAAATACTGCCAAAAATGCTAAAATTCAGACTATTTTTGAGTTGATATAAAATGTAGTACATGCCTCTACATGTCTAATTTTTCTACATAATGTGCTCCCTCACAAGACAAAATAAACACCAGAAGAGAAAAAGATGGTAGCACAGAGCCTTCAACACTATTAATTTTACATTTTTTTAACAAATTTTGATGAGTTTGCACAAATATAATAATTTGTTGGCTTTAAAAACCATTTACCATTGGAATTGTGCTGAATTGTTTTTCTTATTGTTGCTCCAGCCTTTGAACTTTAAAATTGATAAGAAAAGATGTCAGGTAATTTCCTTTTGTCAACGGAAATAAGGCCCTTACTGCATACTCCTTTTGAATGACAAAACTTTCATCCAATAAGGCCCATCTGTCTGTAGCTAGAAGGTCTTGCATGCCCAAAACTGCCCCTGTTTAAAACTCCCTTTGGCATTTTCATCTCAATTCTCTCAAATGTTATTAAGCACCATTCTTTTAGACCCCTGTAAAGAATTTGACTCCTTGATCAGGAAAAAGCCTGCCATGTATGATTAAATGTTTGGTTAAAAAAAAATTATCAAATATTGACAGCAAAAGGTCGCCTTTTGTTACCATTTTCATATAATTTAGCAACTAGATCTAAGCGATGTCAAACTTTTAATCATATTTGGTCATTTTTTGGTCATTTTATATGTTTTTGTGAGCCCTTTATTGTTCATTGATTACAAACAATCATTTTGGTTTTTGACAAATCATATATTTTGCTCATGTCTTTATTTTCTATTGTGAACCTTTGTTTTGATACTTCTACATTTTATTGTGGTATTGTTTTGAATTTTTACACTTGTTTTAATTTATCTGTTATGCATTTTACTGTAAATGTATTTTTTAAGGTAATAATATGACATACATTCCTACTGTCCAAATAAAGATTACCACAACTTTATAGCTTTGTTTTTTTATTTGATAAATAGTATAAAGTTTTTGATTAGATTTAAGGGCCATGATTGTTTTGTTAAACTTGAGGACCAATCAGTTTTCAACCATTGCCCAAGAATCTAGTCTGTAACTGTTTTGTTATATCTTTGTCAATTAGAACTGTTCCCATGATATGATCAGCCATTTGGTGAACAGATGCGAAGACTGTTGACTTGTAAAAAGAGTTAAAAATTTTTTTATCTGTTGCTTGCTAGTATACAAATTTATTATAATTGCAATAAAACAGATAAGTAATTATGATTTATTGCAATACCTTTTCACAAAGAGATTTCTATTACAATATAACAATAAATATTTTTGAATTCTGTGTGAGGTTTGTGGTAAGATTTTTTCGTTTTTAATGCCTTGTTTCTAAGGTAGGCAGGGCATATAGTGTTTTAGTCTGTTTCTCTGTCCATCCATTCTGGGGACAAGGTTTAAGTTGACAGTATTTTTGCATAAAGGTGTTTATCATTTAGAAACTTTTATATAGATTGTTCATGATATGTGTTGCAATATTTTATAGTGAAACTAATCCTGATGCCCTGGGGTCACAAAATGTTAAATTACATACCTTTTTAGAATATCTGTTAATATACAAAGGCTGAAATTGAAGGTTATTTCCAAAGCTACAACTTTTTAACCTAGAATATTTTTATTATTGGTGTGTCCTTGCATGATACTATTTAAATGTGTATTGCATTACAACCTAACTCCCAAAGCAAATACTTGTTTACTTTTCTAAGAGCTTCCTCTACATTGTTGTACCGCCTCGGTAGTGTAATGTTAAGAGTGCTCGCCTCGATTGTGGAAGGTCGTGGGTTGATCCCCGGCCAGGTCAAACCAAAGACATTAAAATTGGTATTTGCTAATTCTCCGCTAAGTAGGCAGCATTTAGGAGTAAGAGCGAAGACTGGTCGGTCCAGAGTCAGAATAATGTGTCTGGGTAAAGCAGCAAGTCTTCTGTTTTTATGAGCTAGCACGTTACAAATCCAACTCAGCATGTCGGTCTAGTACAAAGTAGGGTTCATTCATCATAACTCATCATTAGCATGCTTTTGTCCTGAATATGCATGAAATATTTGCCACTGGACGTTAAGCACCATTCAACCAATCATTCTACATTGTTGTTAATTCCATTAAATTTTATGATATTAATTAAAATCCTGACGTACCTATGTGGTTTTACTTTAATTTTACCAGCAGAAAATTCTTTTTAATTCTTTTAACAATCAATTAATTCACAATTTTGACAATCTATAGCAGAGGCTTGCTTTTTTTAAACATCAAATTCCACATTAACGTTCATGTTTACTCTTAAGGTCAGACTTCTTCAACTTCAACAAAATGTTTTTTGGTCGGATTCGCATTGTTCATAGTTGTATCTTTGTTTTAAGTTTTATATGTTTGCTATGTCTTATATTCCATCTTGTTCATGTTCTCGAGATTGCTGTGTCTGTCGATTTGTTCCCCTTTGTCTTCGGTTTTCTTTCACTTTCTGTTGCAGTACCAAACTGAACTACAAACCATATAAAATATTCATGTTCATTTTTTATAATAAAAAAAACCCTCATATTTGGACTGTTAAAAATGTTCTACTGACCTTTAAAGGGAAATGGTTTTGATTTGCTTTAACACTGTAGGTTTAAATAAAACAGTTTTTTTTTTTTGGGGGGGGGGGGGGAGAGGGTGGACCTTCCGCACTTGAGGCGAGAATGCTAACCATGACAACACCGAGGCTGTACATTGTACTTAGTTTTACATTATTTTTCTTATGTGCCTTAACACGTGTCTAACTTGACAGTACCCTCAGGATATTTTGTTTTAAATCCTCTGATATTTCTGAATTTGTGTGGTCTTCTTGCCATTTTTTAGTTCAAACAAAGCTTTTTATCTTTAGTAGAGAAACTCGTAAATAGCAGAATGCATCAGCAAATATGAAAGAATTCAAAACATCAGAAATCTACTACCACTCAACAGAAGATTTACCTGGTTTGCTGAGTGTTTTATTTAAAAGAAGAAAAAATTCTAACAGGAAATATCGGGTAGCTAACTCATAGGTGAACAAAACATTTTTTCTTAGGAAAACGGTTTATTTAAACTGATTTTACGATTGGTCAAAGGGAAATAAATTAGCAACAAAATCAGAGAGGATTTCACGATTGATTTTTTTCACATGATCTTTTACTGTGCTTGTTCTATCAACCTTCGCCTGTGTTGTACGTGCATAAAATAAGTAATCCTGAATCTTCTTCTATGAATTGTTAATAGTTATTTAGTTATTGAATTATATGTTGACCGTATCTTTCTGTGTTGTAGCCTTTTGTTTTAACATTTGAACAAGATTTTCATTACCATTGCCGTTAGCAATATCAATTGGCGTCATTCCCTTTTCATTTTTAAACATAACATGAGCATTGTATTGAAGAAGTAATTCAACCAGATCTTCCCTATTTTTTTCGCATGCAACATGCAGTGGTGTAACCTTTTCTAATGTGCATTTATTTACGTCAGCATTATACTTTAGAAGCAGTTCAGCGACTTTCGTATGCCCATTATAGCATGCAACATACAAAGGAGATAAGTCACCGGTTTTGCATCGATTCACATCTACATGACGGTCTAACAGTATCTGTACAACTTCTTCGTTTCCGTTAAAACTGGCAATGTAGAGTGGTGTTGATTTCTTATCGGTTGACAGGTTAATATCAGGCCGGTATTTAAACAGCAGTTCAATAACTTTTGATTTTCCCGCCTGACAAGCCATGAATAATGGTGTCATGCCAACGTTGTCTTGAGTATTGATATCGGCGCCAAAACGCAATAAATATTCGGCTAGTTCGAGGAAACCATTATCGCATGCGACATTAAGTGCCGTCAGGCCGCTAAAAGATCTATGATTAATATCAGCTTCATTATCAAGAAGGTATTGTGCAGTTGAAATGTCGTTTTTCTTACAGGCAGCGAACAATGGCGTAAATCCCTCTTTTGTTTCTATGTTAATATCTGCCTTATTTTTGCTTGATATAATGATATCCATCACATCCATATGCCCATTGGAACAAGCTAAATATAGTGGCGTGATTCCATTCTCGTCTCTTATTGATAAACTCGCTTTGTAGCTTAATAATATATTTACGATCTCTTTGTGGTTATTTTGACACGCAATATGTAAAGGTGTATATCCCTCATTTGTTCGTGTATTTACCACAGCTTTGTTCAGAAGTAAGCATTCCACGACAGCCTTCTGGTTTTGTTCACTGGCCACATACAGAGGAGTAGCTCCTGTGTCATCTGTAATATTAATATCAGCTTTGTAATAGAGTAAAATATCAACGACCGATTTGTAACCTTTCCGACTTGCAATATAGAGAGGAGAATACCCACCTTCTCGTTTTTGATTAATGCTCGCGTAATTATTTAACAATAGTTTGACTACGATATCATGTCCCTCCTGACAGGCAACGAATAATGGCGTACTACCTTTGGTGCGACAAAGGTTTACATCGGCGCCATGGTTAAGGAGAAGCGAAACAACATCTTCATGACCGTTTTCGGAAGCGATATATAATGGCGTAGCACCATTCGGAATAACTTGGTTGATATTTGCATGATAACATAGCAGTAAATCCACTATAGGTTGATGACCATTATTACACGCTATGTGAAGAGGGGCGTCACCTTTATCAATTGCTTGGTTAACAAAAGCTGCATGGTCTAGAAGCATAGATACTACGTGCGTGTGTCCGTTTCGACATGCTATGTACAGTGGCGTCAGCCCACCCTTTCGTTTTTGGTTAACGTCGGCTTTGTACCGAATAAGCAGTGCCGCAACAGCTGTATGTCCATTTTCACAAGCTATGTACAATGGAGTATAACCGTATTCTGCAGCATGGTTTACTTCTGCATTGTTTTTCAGAAGAAGTTCAACGATGTCTATGTAACCGTTATGACTAGCCATGTAAAGTGCCGTCACTCCACTGTTAGAAATCTTGTTAATATCGGCTTTGTTGGCAAGCAAATAACGAACTATCGATAAATTATTGCTACACGCAGCAATATGGAGGGGTGTAACGCCGTCTTCATTTCCATGATTCACATCGACATTGTGCTCTAAAAGCCATTCAATAACATTGGTGTGTCCATTTTCGCAAGCAGTATATAGCTGTTTTGAATTCTTTTCACTTTGGACATTTGTGTTAAACCTTTCACTTTGTAGCAAATCAACGATTTCCTTGTGGTTGTTTAAACTTGCAGCATATAACGGTGTTAAACCAGAATCTGTGGACTGGTTAATGTTTGCATATTTATTAAGCAAAAAATTTACTACGGAGGTCCATCCACATTCGCTAGCAATATACAAAGGCGTGACACCACCAAGCATTTTCTGGTTTATGCTTGCATAATGAATTAACAACAAATCTACCAAATTTTTATTTCCATTATAACACGCCACGTGAACTGGAGTAATGCCACTTTCTGTGGCTTTGTTTGCATCCGCCTTGAAGTTTAACAATGTTTCTGTCAGGTCTTCGTTATTATTATAGCATGCTATATGTAAAGGAGTTGTTCCTGCAAAAGTTCCATGATTAATTTTACCACCAGCATCTAGTAAAATTTTCACAATCTCTTTGTTTCCTTTGGCACATGATATATACAAAGGCGTTGCACCATCCCTTTGAGAGTGATTTACATCTGCTGAACGACTGACCAGAAGCTCAACTATTTTTATATGATTTTTCCTACAAGCAGCATACATAGGCGTTTCTCCATTTAAAGTCTCTTGGTTAACATTTGCGTGATTTTTCAAAAGAAGATCTACTATGCTACCATGCCCGGCATAACATGCTGCCCACAAAGGTGTTTTCCCATTTGTAGTAATGACTTTTGACCTTTCCGCTTCCGGTTGTGATGACAATATAAAATTCACAATTTCAAAGTATCCTAATTTTGAGGTTACGTACAAAGACTCGATGTTAAAGTAGATGTGATTTTCCTTTGTTTTCACATTTTGTGCAATGAAAACCAAAAATTGTTTTCTGAACCTTTCGCTTAACATTTGAATACTAGAAAAGACGTCCCATAATTTACCATCTTTAATGTCTGTAATGGCCCTTTGATAATATGACGTTTCATGTTCGGTTTGAAGAAATATCCCACCGCCGTCAGCAAGAACGACGGGGAAGGATCGGAATATAATTCTTTCATACAAAAGACTAGACTCTCCGTACTTTAGAATACAGTCCATATGTTTTTCGCCAAAGTATCTGCAGAGAAAGTCAAATATTTTGTCGTGTGAAGCTCGATAAACTGTGTCTGACTCAACAATATAAAACCCTTTAAGTCTTTTAAGTCCGTGTTTAATGTAACTGGAAAAAGATGGCATAAATGCTGTTGCGGTCTGAAAGCATAACTGAAAAATCTTTTTCATCATTTTTCTACTTTCTTCTGCTTTAAGAAATTCCTTTGTAACGTTATTGTTAGAAACTACTAACAGAAGCATAAAGAAATAACAGTATTCATCCTGTTCGCGGAGTTCATCCATGTCACTAGAAACTGCCTGGTAAGAATTTATAAATATTTCTGTATCGTCTTTTTTGTCATTTCTTCGGGACAGCAATCGACAAAAGAGGGGCAAATATTGTACCTTAGCGCCATCCGCTCGTAATTGGTCGACGTCAATGTTTTCTCCAGACGATTGACAAATTTCACGGACTTCGTCAGTACTGATGGAAAGATCTTCTGTAGACATGTTACACTCCACAGCATTAATACTTTTCATAAGGATCATGGCATACGCATTGTTAGAAATATTTGACCTCATAGTTAATAACATTTTTGCTTCTTTGTGACTTTGTAGAAAATATAATAATTCGTCTTCGCATTCTTCCCACATTTCTAGTTTATTTATATCTGGATGACATTGACCGAAGACATCGTCAACTAGAAAGATATTTTTCGTGTCTTTATTAATGTCTAAACTAAAAATGGTTTTTGGATCACAGATAGGAAAAATTTTAAATCCCTCTTGCTTCAAAGTCAAGGCCAAATGATACATTGTAAATGATTTGCCTATACCAGAATCGCCTGTAAGGAGGACTACTTGATGCTCATTGATTTGTTCTAAAATTGTCGTTGCCACACGTGTGTTTATATAATTGTCATCTAAAATTTTCCACTCGTAAATTTTATCTGTAAACATAAAAACAATTAAATAATAACAATTATCTAGACATGAATATTTCTACTATGTTTGGATCTTTTTCTGTATTTTGATACTATTTCCATTGATCTGAGATTTCTCCTTGCAGCATGTGTACAGCATAAAGGAAATTAACAATATTTGCTCAACATTGGTAAACATGTATTTTAAGACACCTGATTTAATTAATTTATTTCAGGCTTTGTATATAAATATGCTATATTAATGGTAGTTTTCTAGAAAATGCAGTCTTGTGCACATTGAAAACCTATAATAATTTTTATATCAAGACGAATCTAACTGTTACATTCTAACTTCAGAGCTGAATAACTATTTGAAAAGCAGAGAAGAAAAATAAAAGATAAAAGTGGAGAAAATAATAATGTAAAACAGAACCAAAATTAACAGAATCTCTGATTTACAGAACTTCATTAGGGTGATGTGCTCCGGCAGGGTAAGCACTAGAATGATATATTGAACTTTCATACGAATGTTTGTACTTATGTGTTTATACGTTGGATCTGTACATTTTTGGAGGAACTGGAATCACCAGTTTCTTCATTCGTACTTTGTTTCTGCATAGCTGACATTTCATAGCTGGTTTCGTGCATTTCATAAGTATGTTCAAATTGGATTTCAGATGTGAGGCAATGATACTGATTTTAGTTTACTTGATATATATTACTTGTGGATTTGTTTTAATTATCGTATAGTCTAACAGGGAGTAAAGAGAACTTTTATTCTATTTTTAATCCGATCTGACTTTATGTCCATCTTATGATTTCCCAATGCACGCGTCATAGTATTTCAGCGATGAAAAGTTTATTAAGGCCTTATAATATATTGGTCAAAAAGATATGTAGACGTTGCTAATATTATAATAACTGAATAAGTCTTTGAAAAAACATACTTTCGAAATCTTTAGAAATAGCATTTCCCTGTCCACCAACTTCTGACATGAGTTCAGATATTTCCGCTCTAACTGTATCAAAGTCTCTTTTCCTCAGCGTCTCAATTTTCCCATATATCTGCATCATTTGTTCTGCCAGATTTACATTAAAATTTGCTTTTACGGATTGTTCTACAACACACCTTCTCAATTCTATCAGTTTAATAAGTAAACTAACGTAAGTAGAATCAAGATCAGTTTTCTTAAACAAGTCACATTCGTCTTCTGATACTTTCCCAGCTATATTCCCAACAGCCTACAAACGTATACAAGTTCAGGTGCATTGGACATTAAACATGATTTAAACATGAATTAGCTTCAACATTCTCTTTGTGTTTTGCTTCAAACATTCAAGTTTACTTCGATATTGAGATCAAAATTGTTGTAATTGAAATTGATATAAAAACACACTATTTATTCTGAGAACATTCCGGATTTTAAGTTATCTCGGTTGTTCCTATTCATTTTATTTGATTAGGTGTCGTATGTTTTGTTGTCCTTGTCGATATCCCACTATTCCTTGCTGCTCATTCTAAATGGTATTTTGCTGATATTTTAATCTCCACAAAAATCTTTTAAAAAGTTGTATCTAAACCAATACCTCTCAAAACCAGGACCTCATCGAGATATATATTAATGATTTTGTATATCAATTTTTAAGATATTTAGTTAAAAAATAAACAAACGAACAAAAAGCTCGATTTTGTTTGGAAAATCTACCTTTGTGACTTTGCTCCACGCCTTTTCAAATTCCGTCAATGACATCTTTGTTTTGACGGTACCAGTCACGTGTTTGTGGTAGTACACAATTGTCGATACACTATTGGCTACTGAAGTATCTGGGTCGGAAGGCAGATAGTCTTGTATCTTAATATTTGTGAGATGTCTAATCAGGAGGAGTTGAAGTGTCAAGTCAAATGATGAGGATTTCACCTGTGAATTGCCTAAAATAGACAGCGACAAAAAAAACTGTAAATTATTTTAAACATAAAAATATATTTTTTTTCAGATCTGTATTTCATTTGATTATCTAAACCTCAGGCTTATTTTCATTGTTACGAAGCACGTGCAGATAATTGGTTTTCAGTATCGATCTCAAGTGTTAAATCTATTTCAACTGATTTTTTCGTGTTTTTATTGCTGTTTTTTCACGCAACTGCCCCAGGTTAGGCGAAGGGTTGAGTGCTCACAAACTGGTTTAGGTACATAATTAATGTGCCTGTCCATAGCCAGGAACCTATAGTCCAGTAGTTGTCGTTGTTTAGAAAGTAATTTATTGTTATTCGTTAACCATTGTCTCAATGGATTAGGTCGATTGTCGTGTTTTATGAATAGGTTGACTTTTTGTATTTTAGGGGCTTTTTACAGCTTCCGTTTGTGATATGAACTCCACTTGAGTACCGTAATGGGACCTGTAGAAGTTTAATTTCGACTGTTATTTGATGAATGCAATCATGTCACGTTTTCTATATTTATTTTTAATAAGATTTTAGATATCAGTATTTTACAGAAACGATGAAAGTATTTGAAAAAAAGTCCTGACTTCATCTTAGTTTTCATTGTCACACATATTCGTTGCAGCCTTCGCTAATTAATCACCAGAAACAACTTGAGATAGTGAAATCGCTAATGACGTCATCATCACATGTATTAGAATTTAAAAAACTAGTATCTACTCAATTGAGTAATGGCAAATTAGACCAGTAAGAAAATTACCTCCTTAAGAAAAAAACTTAATAATTTTTTCTTATACATCAATAATAATAGAAATATGAAGGCTTAAGGAAAATAGGCTGCTGTTCTTAAGGTCAGTGTCGTTATAAAATAGTTATTACGAATGGCAAAAATCCAATCAAACAAACAGTTTAAATTTATGCAAAATTTTAAATATAAATATATATATATGTATGTTTGTGTGTGTGTATGCTGCATACAGTGGCCCTTGTAGAACTTATTAAATTAATCTATAGATTAAAGTCAACTAAATTTTAGCTCATAAGAACTATCAAATGATAGTTAAAATTCGTACACTGTAACATTACCTGTCGCAGGAAACATAACTGTATTCCAATGGAACTTGTAAATCACTTTTTGACTTTTTAGTTTTTGTAGTTTATGTTTGTATTGGTTCAAACGACTGCATAATTGATCTGGTGGAATCTTCTTGTCAAACAAAACCCTCATTGCTCTTGGACCAAGTCTCATAATCAGGTTGGTAAATTTCAGGAAATACAATTCTTCATCACTCAAGGTAGCAAAGTCTAATCTGAAAACAAGTACAATTATCCTTTTTGCGAGTTTTGTTTCCGACCATGAGGATTGTTTTCGTTTCAAGATATAATTATCTTTAAAAATGCAATTTTTTCTCTTAGGTGTCTGATAACTACTCAGCAAAGGGTTTCTCATGAAAAGATTAGAGTCATCACTCCGGGTGTTTTTCGGTCGCCATCATGATTTGGTTGACCGGTACGAAATATTCATTTCACAAATGACAATGGATATCTTCCTACTCTCATGAATACAATTCCGTTCCTATACCGGTTGTGACTAACATCGATTGTGACTATATACCGGCTTTGACTACTGAATAACACGACGGGTGCCACTAGTGGAGC
>JARWCS010339006.1:0-11666 GCA_034783895.1 Geukensia demissa | reverse complement strand
ATGCATTAATTGTATTTCATAACTTTTCTAATCATTGGCGGGGCATAGTGTCCATTGGACACATATCGACTTGTTTATTAAATATTAATTGTATTTTAACGTACTGGTATGTTAAATAACTCTAATTGAATCAGTTATTCATAGTATTTTGTTAATCTTGTAATAATTTAAACAAATTTTCTTCTAAAGAGAGTTGTAAACTTCTACTAGTTTATCGATATATTGCCTTAGGATTTAACAAATCTGGTGCACTGGTATGAAATTTTAGATCATTGATTTTTGTCAATGGTGTAAAAAATTAGATGATGTACAAAAAAATTCTTAATGTTCCTTAGGAAATTTATTTTCAACATGTGTTAAAATAAAACATATGACAAGAATAAGTAGTATTATGTGAAAGAACAGCTTGATGTCTCATGTCACATGATATGAATATTTCATAATACAAAAAATTTTATAATATACAAATCATGATACACTTATAATATATCACAATACAAATATTAGTTGAAAATACTCATCCCTTCTTCTAATGTTTAGTTGGTAAAGAATCTAACAAGTTTGACAGAACGGTTACAATAATTCACAATGAAAGTTTAAATAATTCTGTTACTTTGATGAAAGGAAAGACATTCTCTTCATTATAACACTAAATATAAGCCACAAGACAAATAGAAATAAATACAGTAAAACTAGGTATTGGATTGTATTAAAATTACAGGAGAACTGATAATAACCCGGACTGGACGTCAGGGTCTGCAATGCACCAACTTGCCAAGAAAAAAAAGAAAAAGAAGTTTTTACAGGTATGATTGTTATAGCTGTAGTGTTATCCAACTTTATTTTCAAAAGGAATTTTCCCTGATTTTTACGTTTAACCTGTATGATTTTAATTTGCTGTAAGTATAAAACAAAATAAGTATTTAGGTTCACAAGGAGCAGAATTCCACCTTTGTTGAAGGCCTTGTGGAGATCTCTAGATTTGTAAATTATCTGTTTTTTCATGGTTAAAGTTTGCTTTCTCTGACATTTACCCCATATCTTTTCATTTTCATATTTAGTTTGTTTATAGAATTTTGAATGGTTTTTTGCCACTGCTGTTAAATAATGTCTTGCCTTATATGACCTTGATTTACTTCAATTATTCAGCCAGTATTACGTTCTGAGCACCTGCCATAACCTGATTTCAGTGTTACCTGCATGATTACAAATCCAAAGAATTGGCCATTTTACTTTCACTATTACTAATGTAATGAAATATTCATTTTGAGTTTCCTGACTTTTTATTTCAGCACAATCATTGGTTTTAGGGATGGGGTGGGGGGACAGTCAATGATATCTTTTGTGTTATTCTCTTTGAAAAGAATACTTGATATTATCTGAATAAAGAATAGTCAGAAGTTTCATGGTTTATCAATAAACTGGTTGATATATACAACCATGTGTCATGTGTGTGTGGTAGAGGGAGACAGGAATTTGGACCAATTCATTCTTATTCAATTTTAATCTATCAATAATTATTCATTTCACTTATGATCAATGGCAAGTTTCTTTATGATTGACATCACTATATGATGGAGACTGCTGGGACCATAAGTAAATACTGTTTATTTTGGACTATAGGTCTAATCTGCATTTTCTTATAAATCGGTAAACATCTATTTTTAAGAAATGTCTTATAGTCCGACAATATGGTATATGTAACAACATATTTCTAGAGTTCACGACAGTGACAATAATGAAATGAAATGAAATTATATACCTTAACCAAGTAAGGCAGACCTTCAGCAGAAACTTGCACCTGAAGGGGATGATAAAAGCTATAAAAATGTTTTATGGTACAAGCAGTTAAAAATATATGATACACATGTATTTAGATGCAACTCCTCCTCCTGTAGTTGTCACATTGACCGAAGAACAGTGCTATATCTCCTGAAAATAGAACTGATTTATTAAGTATTGTCTTTCAGTTTATGGAAGTTAAATTATAACACCTGGCGAACATTTCGTAACACTTACGATCTCTTGTGAAATGGTCGCCTGAATAGTAGAAAATCTAACTGTAAGCAAGAGTTCATCACAATTAATTTGGGTCTTTAGGCTTTAGCTTGTATTTGAAAAAAGTTCCTGAATTATGATTAATGTCTCATAGTCTTAAAATCCATGATGAGGATTTTGATATAAATACTACATTTTGCAATAAAAATTACAGCTTTCTAAAATAATAATTTAATTTTTTTCAAAGCAGAAGGTTTTACTTCATATGTTGAAAAATGTCATTTTATATTTTGTTCTAATTTTTACAGATATTAGCCAATGATAACATGGGTCGAGTCACTCCAACTAGTCGTCTTCAGTTAAACCCATCCCGAGCAACAAGTCGGATAGATTTTGAACCAATGGATGAAGACTCAGGGGAGGGTCAAATCTCAGCCAGGGAACCTCTCCAAAACAGAGAATATATGTCTAAAGATATGTATGAAAGCAAATATGGAAAACAGATCTCTCTACGGAAACGAACAAAAACCCCTATAGATAAGGTACAGTCCAAAATAGTATAAATTTGATTTTAGAGCTGTAATAGAAAATTATACTTCACTAAGGCAGTAACAGACAGAACTAACATTGAATGTTTTGAGTGAATTCATCATCAGTTTATCATTAAGTCCAGTAGGGCAAGCTGTGATACAGATGATAATATCAAGCAAAACACTCAAAATGTCAGCAACACCACAGTAAGCATGATGCTATGCACTATAAACAAAAGTAGATATTTCCAATTATCACAGCATTTAAGGTCACCGGACTGAAAATTGTAGACAAAAGGATTAAAAGAAAAATTATCAAATTGTTGACATTTTTTGGGGGGTTATTGTACAAGAAGAATACATAAATGTGATTTGGCATATACTATATTCTGTTTTGATCTGGAAATTAAAAAAAAACAAGAAACGACATATATAAAATACCTGGAAGATGATTGACTGGTTTTTGATTCTGTATATCCATCTTTTATAATGTGGATTGCTGTTGGACTATGTCCAACTGTATTTCTGAGTGCCAAAATCAGATCTGAAAAAGGTTACAAAGAATGAGAATAGAATTTACACATAAGAAATCTGCAGAATAAGTAGTCCTTAAAAAGAGACTGCGGAGACATCCGGGATTTCTCAAACAGTATTCAGACTTTCAGTTTAATTATCACAGCAATGGGTTGAAGTAAATTGTAAACCTAGACACCAATATTTCTACCAATTACAAAAACAAAAATAAATAAAAACACATTCTGGAAATGAATTGATATTGAATTCCCATGGCTGTTTTTCCATAGACACAGTTCATACTGATGATTAATTTTGTAGAATCCCAGACTTCAACCTTTACAGAAATCATCTGCAGTTCATTTACTACATCTAAATACCCATCAGTCAACATTACAAACAATGGACCCTGTGTGGCACCATCACAATAATAAATCAGAATCTGACACTCGACTGACGGGCACCGTGTCGGGAATGGACCTACGAACAGGCTGGCTGTCAAGGCCTGGATCAGTGCTAGACGATAATCCTGAGTATAACTTCTCACCTCGTGAACCTGGAGAATTAAGACCTTTAAAAAGTGGTAAAGGCAAACCACATGTGGACTACAGAGGAAGGGATAATACATAATCTGTTACAGTGTTGAGATGGTTATATACTCTGATTCACATGATAATTATCAAGTCTTATATACAGCTATATCATATATACTGCCCTGTACAACATCAGGAGCTTCAGGCAATATGCAAATTATAGGATTTATTTTTAAGAATATAGGGGTTCTCATGCTATGTACAACAAACAAGGGAAGGCCATATGCAAAATACTTACTTATATTTAAAAAAAAGAGTGAATTATTGATTGAATCTTGTTATTTTTATATTTTAGAAAACATGGTTTGCCATATCAAATCTATTAATTTAAGAGATGGGGAAAAAAATATATTTAATTTTTCAGTTTTTCATTGTACAATGCGAAAATTTCAAAGAGTTAATGGTATATAAGTTTGAAGGTAAATTTGATGCATTATAAATAAACATTGTGTGTGATATTTTTGATACTGCCTCTGTCAGATTGTGTTGGAGATTTGAGCAAGTTGAAGAAAGTGGCTTAAACCATCAAATCCTTAGATCTGGATGTCCTGGAGCATCAGGGTGCTATATTTTATATCCTTGTCATGGTGGCATTTATTATTACCCCTGTACGTATTTATGAACATACCAGAGTTATTTTCATTTATTATCTTTTGATCTATTTGGTGGAATGATTGAAATTTAGTACCCTGGTATTAAGTGCCCCCACATTAATTTCGATTGAAATCTTCAAGCATATCGACCAACTTACTGTATTTTGTATCTTTAGAAGATTGAAGAACAGAAAATTCTTTGATAGAATGGCAATTTAATATTGAGAGTCATTAATATAGAGGACAGAAACAAGAATTATTCATTTTGGATGGCTCTAAACTAGGAAACAACAAATATTTCAAACTATACTTGAAATAATTTCAGTAAGGGCCCCTGTTTTACATTTTTTTATGCACCCTGCAGTCTTAATATGAGGACTACAGTATATTGTGAAGGACCAATAAATACAGGAACAGTTTGAATTTTGCATGTTTTAACATTTTCATTCCAGAGTTATGTTGCATGCAATTTTTAAAAAAGTCATGAAATTCCAAATATAACAGCACCCAAAATAGTTTTATACATCCTGTGATTTCCCAAATGATGCATGGTTAACAAAACCATTTTGAAACATCTTTATTTAAGATCAGTGATTGGTTACGGTGCAATAGGAATATCAGTAGACCACTGTCTTCAGCATGTGGTAGACATGTGTTTGTTAGGAGGAGATATATCAATATTTATTATTATTTATTACCAAAGTATTTAGAAACAATTATAAAAATTAAAAAGCCTGATGCAAAACTGGGTGGTAATCAGATCATAAATTACTTCAGTCAATTAATTGTTTATTCCCAAAATTAAGAGAGAGAAAACTCACTGTATATGGTATAATGTTTGAGTACAAAAATAGAACTTGAGTCACTTCCTTGACCTGGAACCTCAAGCCAACTCCCCAAACATACCAGAAGACAACAGTGATTGTTCTATTGCTTGCAACGTGAGGTAGCATCTCTTTTCATATATGATTTTAACAGGAATATTTAATCTTTCATTATTGGAGTATTTTTCTCCAGAAAATTAAATATTTGAACTGTGAGCTAGATAAAATGTCCTTTTCAACATAGATACAAATGAGACATTGAAAAGTTTAACCATTAAAATGTTATGAATGATCAATAATGATTTGTTGTCAAGCTATATTTAGCAGATATTGTAAGTAATACCTATAAACCATCCTGCAAACCTATAAACCAACCTGATATCGGGGAGATATCTCTTAACTAAACTTGCATTTTTGATAATACGGAAAATAAATAAAGTAGCATTTCACACAGCAAAATAGAATTATAAAAGGGAGAATAAATTAAAAATTTTTATATTTATTTATTAATCTTAGGAAAAAGACATTACATTTGAATTCAATGAGTGTTTAGTGAAATCTTAATTGTTCTTTTATTGTCAATATTTTCTTTTGAAAGTGAATTTTCTTAAAGGTGTAGGTACAATAAGAGCTGGCTTTCCCTGCGATTCAAAGCAAAATAAGTTTTATCATATGGGCTGAAAAATTGCTGTAAAATGCTGAATATATTTAACCAATTGATATCAAACGTATTTTGGAATATGACATAAACGATGACATCACTGTGACCTCACAATTCGGGAGTAGGATGGCAAGGAGACTTATATAATATTAGTTAATGCATAGAATTAACAGTTTTCATGGAAGTCCTGATTTGTTTTGTTGCTGGGTAAAAATTGCTATAAGGGGAATGTTTATGCAAAAGAAATTCTGTTATGTTGATTATTTTTTTCATCAGGCTTTTTGATGTGATATAAGCTGTGAATTGTGTTCATTATAATTTTCATCTGTGATGAAATATTGTAAACCATAGATTTGTGATATGTTTTGATAGTTTAGTATCTTTTACAGTTTTATATTCTGTTTATTATTCCATTTTATGTATGTTATTATTGGTATTATTCAGTTTAATGGCATAAAAATATCTGACTATAATACTTATATACAGCAACCAATAAAACGGGTCTATTTTAGCTATGAAAACTGACTTTCTGAGCATATCATTGTAAACCTTAGATAAAAACATTGTGTTTAATCATATCATCAGAAGTTCTATATATAATACAATTCTGGGGCTTCAGATACTAGAATTGTAAGGGGGACTATGTTTTTGTTCTTTTTACATATCAGTTTTTACTTATAGCATTTTCCAATAAACACCCATACCTCAATTTCTCTAAAAAAAACATTCTCATCTACAGCAAAGAGAGAAACATTTTTACCTTACCTCACCAACTGTCAGTATGAATTAGCATTTGTTGAAATTGATTCCTGCTTTCTGGCAGGTACCTGATCAATCGTATTGGTAGTCAGCACCCAAAGCATGCATTGCAGTCATCTAAGTATGACTGCAATGCATGCTTTGGGTGCTGACTTTGACCTATATTTTATGCATAAATGAATTGTTTAGAAAACATGATTAAAATCCATTCCTGCTTATTGGCATGTACTTCATCAACCATTTTGTTATACATGATGCATCTATGGATGATAACTGCAATGCATGATTTTGATGCTGACTCTGACCTATATTTTATGGATAAACTCAGTTAGGAAACATGGTTAAAGTTCAGTCCAGCTTACTGCCATCTCCCACCTCAAGTATTTTGGTTGGCCATCTCCCACATGTGGCCACATCAACTACATTGGTTTGCATGACACATCTAGTGATGGCAACTGCAATGCATACTTTGGATGCTAACTTTGACTTTTGTATAGATATGACAAATGCATGACAGCAATAAATAGAGAAAATGTTACATAAATATGTGAGCTAAGCAGACCATAGTTGCTTTTACTATCTTTAAGGTTTATAAAGCTTTCCAAAAAATCGCTTTCATCTTTTTGACTTTGGAAATAATATTCTAAAACTTTTAGTTTGTAGACCAAAGAAAATGATTCTTACATTTGTTACAAAAATGAAAATCTTTTAGGATAAAAAATACATGATGTTGATTCTTGCGTGAATGCTCAACCAATGTCAGGTCTGTTTGATGAGTGTTGGTGGATGGCACTTCTAAAATTTTGTGGGTAGTTTTTTATTTAATTCTCCCTTGGAATATTTAATGGAATTTAAGATATTGTATTCATGGTGATCATAAAAGTGTCTCTATTTAGATTCTTTTTTTAATGTCATTTTCATAGTATGAATAAACATTTTCTAACTTTTGATCAAATCATTCAGGTAACTATACATAGAATGAACACTTGACTGTACTGCTAGTATTTTAGTGAATAGTTTATAGCTGTCAACTTGTACAACATATTGTAAGAATTTAGTATACTCTCCTTACATATTTATGTAATTACAGTATTATTGGTTTTACTTATTTTATATCTACCTCTGGTTGATATTTGTAAGACCATTCTTATACTGGTTATTTGTCTGATGTTCACGCCTGTATAGTTCATCCTGGTTCCCTTCAGAAATTCAAACATGAAAAATCATATTCTTTCATTTTCTGACACGGTTAACCAGCAATTTTTAACCAGTAGATTTATTGATTATTTAAAAAAATGAGGAAAAAAACATAGCCTTTAAGGCTTTACAGCTAAATGGGTAAACTTGACTACACTTTAGACAGGTTTAGTGTATAAGAATTTCTTGTTTTTTTTAAAAAATAAAGATGTCAGGTATGACTACATTTGCAGTGTAAGAGTGGTCACAAACATCATGGTAGATTGAGATTTATTTTACCAGATGACATTATGTAGTTTATAGATTACACAGAGATTGATCTAGAATTCACAAATATGCACATTTTTTTCTTCTTTCACACTTTAGTTATTTATAATAGTGAAACAATGTTCAGAATCTCTATTCAATATATAATTATAAAAAATAGTTTTGACCTTTTATGGTAAATTTTTAAAGGAATAGTCTTTACATCACAAAAAGTCTTTTGAAGCTCCTTTTAAAGAAGGACATTTGATGAGTTTTTCATTACTTTATATTATTATAATCAATATTTAGTAAATGACATGAAAATAATGTAATTTACTTAAATAAAAGTACAGATAATGAAAATGAGAACAAAAAAGTTCAACTTTAAAAAATGTTTGCATGCCAATGACCTTAGTTTCAGCTGACAGAGTTTAATGAGCACATGAAGCAATGTATGCAAGCATCATACATATATGTGAATGCTGTGTGAAGCACTGGACAGATACATTGATTTGAACAGTGGATCAGCTTGTACCCCCATTTATAAGGGACCTGTGATAAGATTTGTTAACATCAGTTGGTTAACAACTTTCAGAAAAATAGCTTCTCCTGGCATTTGCTGATGTTTCTATTTATGCAGGTTAAATTAAAAGTCTGGTTTTTTAATGTTTAAGATTTTTTTAAGTGCCTTTTATTTTGCCTTGTTTTATGCTGCTTTAGAAATGTGTCAGATGTTCTGATGTCATTTCCATTAAATACACAATAACTATGGCATCTCGGGCATACAGCTGTTGCATGATTAAAGCATTTTAAAGGGTTGTATAAAATGAAGAAAGAATTAAATTATGTTGTAACAGGTTAATGTTTTGAAGAACTTTTTTGACTTCAAAATCTCTGTCAATTCAGTCACAAAATGAATAAATTCAAAGTGGAATATTTTATTATATTTATTCTATAAAAATAACAATTAATATTTTTAATTTCAGTAATTGTTCAAATGAATTTATTCTTTTGCATCATATCATCAATATTTAAATGAATTGTATATTGACTACTACAACATCATCAGACTGATTAAACTATGTATAAACAGGTCATTGTCAGTAGAATAAGGAATCATTATGGCATATATATGTACATTTGTTTTCAGTTATTCATCTGCACTTCATGAATTTCTTTTTCCTATTTTCTGTCGGTTTATCAGGGACAGAAGTTACATAAAGTGTTTGTAATTTTCATTTATCTATATTTTGTTTTCTTTACTTGAGACAGTCCCTATTTTAAGGAAACATTATACACTTTTATACCGTCCAAAGGTAGAGGAGGAACATTTTTATGTGCCATTGTTATTTTGAAATTAAAAATAAATAATAAACAAATGATTAACTTATTTTATGTTTGTGTACTAAACTATAACTGTCTTTAGGGGCAACTTAATATATAGTCTTACACATGTTGTGTTAATATGGAGAATTTGTTCTATGCTGTATACATATTTCAAGGTGTAGCCTCTAATCAGTAGCTTTGCTACCAAAAAAAAAAAAGCAATGGAACTCCAGATACCAAACAGTACTCAAAACCAAGGCAAATTGAAATATGAAGTCAAATCCAGCAGCAATTATACACTTACAAAGCCTTTCTTTACTTGGAATTTTCTTGTACATATGAGATTTTTGTGTCATGAATATTTACTCCATATCCCCCCTTTTTACTATTTCTGTAATTTCAGGGTACCAAATAATTAATATGAGATGAATTTCATGTAAGACAGGTTTAGGACCATTGGTTCAACAGTAGTGTCATTGACCAAGTGGTATTACAATGTTACCAATGTTGTGTTAATATAGTGTATTTGATCATTGATTTATACATATTTCAAGGATCAACCTTTTATTAGCACCACATCATTATATAGAAGAAGATGTACTGAAATGAAAGCAAATCAAAATGGGAAGCCAAATCCAGGGGCAAGGACATCTAAAACATGTTATGTATTTCAACGCCCATGTCATTTCAGGAGTTTATAATTTAGATATGTAACACAAATATCTGCAAAAAAGTATGTGATAAAACTCATGTCAGACAGATCTTTTGGAGACCTCAGGTGCACCATCAGTAAACGAGTGGGTTCAGAATATAGGTTAATTACCAATGTAGTCAGACCTTTTGGAGACCTCAGGTGCACCATCAGTTGAATCAAACGAGTGGGTTCAGAATATAGGTTAATTACCAATGTAGTCTTAATAAAATGGATTTTATTATGCTTTACACAAATTGTGAGGAGTTCCCTTTCATCTATAGCAATAAACTGAAATAAAAGATCTCCAAATATTGTCAGTATTAGCTGACAAATATAACTGAAAATATATAAAACAAACAGTATGTCAACTAGACGTTTTTGGATGGACATGTTGCAGAATTATCATTTCATGTCAGACAGAGATCTGGTTTTATCTTTCACAAAACATTATTATTTCTCGAAATTATCAATTTCTGGCAAGTGCAAAATGCACTTACCAATGTTGAAGAAATATTGTGACAAATGTTGGCACATGTTCCAATGGGGAAACCCTGTCATCATCATCATTAGAAGCAACACATAGTAACAGAAGTATGTTTACCCAAACAACCTGAAAAAGGGAAAGCCAACCAATGTGGAAAGAACATATATCATGTGCAATTCAAGCAATGAAGCCTCTGTAATTTTAAGGGTTAATAATTAAAAAAAAACATTTTATCGGAAATTTATGTAAAAAATACGTTGTAAAATTCTGACAACCCTAGTTGACCTCTAGACCATCAGTAGTGGCATTGACTCAGTGGTTTCAAAAGCATGTTTATTAATGCAGAAATAATGTGAATTGTGTTTTGCTAAACAAGTTCAACTACAACTACTATCCAGTACTTCAAAGAAACTTTACACAGTTTAAAATTATAGTAGGAATGTATCTTATGTAAAAATTGGATTTAAAATCTTTTTCCACCAAATTAAGAAATTGATTTCGAGAAATGGTTTTTATGAGCGCAATTGCATTCTTTTTCGTAATTCCAAGTTTCACCATGGATGCCAATTCCCAAATTCTTCTTTTAGATGTCTTGTATGGAACCACATCTCTCTTCTCGTTTAACATATGTTCTCATCTGTGGATTTATCCACTAATGAACAAGCTGTCGAAAATTTAAATTGGACTTCAGTGTGTTGAAACTGAGTGCTAGCAAAATAACATTTTGATTAGAATAATACTTTGACGTTGTCTATTTTTAGATTGAGTAACTGTTTCACAAAATACCCATTACAGTTGATGCACTGTATGGCCATGTAATATTCTTTTAAGTAGACCAAACACTGTAACTCAACCACTCTCTTTAATGCACATGGAGCAAACATTTTGGTGGTTTTTTGCCATTTTGGTTGCCAAAGACTAAAAGTTATGGCAGACGCATTTTTGTGGAAACAATACGCTTTATTGTTTTTTTTTAAAGTGACTGGTTTAAGTGATATAGGACCTGCAGTTATGTCAGCATGGTCAATTCTGTGACTGAAAATTCTTCTAATTTTTGAAAGTTTTACTATAGCAAAATCTTTCTATGTTGCCATCTATTTCAATGCGATAACACTATGCAAATCTAAACGCATTCAGACGCAAGTTATTTGGTGCTGAATCAAATAGTTCAACATCATTTGGTTTAACACATCGATACCCAAGAATTTTTAAAGCAACAGAGAATTTCACGTGTGCCCTGATCAAAAG
>JARWCS010338995.1:0-11666 GCA_034783895.1 Geukensia demissa | reverse complement strand
ATGTTTGGTTTCAATCCATTCAGTGGTTCTCTAGAAGAAGTTCAAAATGTAAAATGTTGACGGACGGACGACGGACGCCAAGTGATGAGAATAGCTCACATGGCCTTTTAGGCCAGGTGAGCTAAAAACGATTGGTACAAAATAGTCTTCGAAATTTTAATTTTACTAATTTTCGATAGCAAACTATAGTTAAAGAAACAAACGTTTTTCTGGCTCAGCCTTCATAAAACCAACTAGTTTTAAAAATCTTGTGATTGTCAATGTCGATGATGATTGATGTAAGATTGTACACATACATGTATTTGAATCAGGATTTGTTACAGGTGTTTTTGAAACGGATTTATATGAAGAAATTAGTTTCGAAAGCGACAGGACATGTAATTTCGTGCAAATAAATGGTAAAGAGACATCAAATCCAATACGTTGGGATGAAATTCCTCTATAGAAATCCCCAGGGCCCTCAGCTGAAATCAAAACATGACGATCACCATATATAAGGAACATCTATGACACACATAATACATTCAGTAGAACACCTATGTGTGGGATAAGAAATTCTCAGACCAAAATCCAAAACAAAAATATAAAAAGAAACACAAGACATTGGATTCAACAAACCTATTAACAAAACAAGGAGAGAATGGTCAGGTGCTCTTTTAAGTAATCCGATTTTATGCGACTCTATAAAACCCTCCATTTTGATAATACATGTTTGTAGGATTCGCAGAGTGTTATTGAATTTAAACCGGCTGACCATGGTTTCCGCCATCAAATTACCATATTTATGTGACAGTATCCCTGCTTTCCCTGCGCGTGAGGTCTGAGTGTCGCAGTTGGAGTGCGGTCTCTGACATTTACTCCATATCTTTTATTTTTTATATTGGTTCGATACTCTTGTGTCTGTCTGAACTAGTTGTGAACCTGTCAGTAAAGTTGACCTCTTCTCGGAATGAAGTTAACCCGGATTATAGTTAAAGGTTTCCAAGTGACGTCATGGGATAGAGGATGCTTATCATTCCGGAGCACTTGGCCTTAACCCGTGTTTATCTGCGAGTTCGTAAGTTTCCTTCCCGATTTTACAGGAATTAACATTCCCCCGTCCTTGAAATCCAAAAATAACACCAGGTGGAGCGCCCGGGACAGGTGGCGCCCACCCTTCCGGAGCATCTGAACGTACTCCTGTTTTGTAAAGGAGTTCGTGTAGCGCAAGCCTTTGTTCTTTTTGTTTCCGTTTTCCCCTTTTTGTTTTGAGTTTGTGTCGTTGCGCTTTTAAATGGGCATTCGATCTACATTAGATTTAGTATAGGTACGACAAAAACACATGGAAAGCCATACGGGAAACCAAAACCAATTCATGGAACAACATTATAATGAAAGGGAGCTTACATGTCTAAAAGATTTCTGACGGACGACGAGAAACTCATAAAGCTCTTTCTGGCTTTCAGTAAAGAAAGTTAACTCTTTTCGTTTAAATATATTGTATATAATTATAAATGTCAATATAATCATTTTAAACAACACACGTTTTAAATCATCCAAAATAAATAAACCTTTCGTATGCACAATCGTTAACGTTACAGATTTATATTTTTCACTGAAAAAGACCGATAGCAAATACAGTTCTGTCAATAATCTGATATTTTGAGATGTGTACAGAAATGGTTTGCAAAATTTAAAAAAAATGCGGAACTCTTAGTTATTGGTTCCCATGACGATGGACAGCTAAAGTTAAGCCTGTGTTTTATTGCATTAATTAATCTTTATAGAAAACATTTCAAATAAGCCTGGATAACTGAAGGACTTTAAACAAACGAACCGTGAACCTTCCGCATATGTCCGTAACAATCAAAACTTGAACTAAAGTATGCCAAACATATCCAACAGATATGGGCGTTACACCCTTTACATGTCATGTGATTACATCCATCAATCTTTTCGATTGGAGTCATACATTTTGGGCAATACTTGGCTCTCCCTGCATTTTGTTTCATCCACAGTTTTAGTCCGCCGTCATCTTTTTTCATGCTCTCCACCATTTTACATGTTAAACCATCATGGAACTGGTTGTGACAAGCGGTACAGATCCTGACCTCACAGTCTGGACAACTAAACAACTTCTCCTTCTCAGTTACACGATAAATAACTGGACAATCAGCTGTAGGACAGTACTTATAAGACGTTTTATTCTTTGTAACGAATGAACTGGTTGCCTTCTTCACCAGAACTGCCACGGGGACGCTTGTCTTTACAGACATGTTTATGATGTCTTTCCATGCCCATGGTTCATCACATCCTTCCTTACTGCACGTCAATGGGAAAGTGTTGTTTTTCACTGCTGATTTATGCTGGAGTTCAATACAGTCTTTACAATAGGGATGGCCGCACACTTCGAGCCTCTTCAGATCTCCGTTATCAATTGGACAAAAACAGACGACACAGTCTCGTGTCTGGGACTCCCCCAAATTGTAGTCTTTACGTTTCTCAATTACAGACCGGATTAGTTTTTCAACCAATGTAAAGCCTTTTTCGACAGATTCGGTGTCGCCTATCATAGTAACAATATGCATACGGTGGTTAAGGTCGACGAATTTTAAGCCTGCTTCAGTCTTAAGTTTGTTGAGATCAAACTCGTAAAGCAACATCAACTCTTTCATAACTCCGGGTGGCTTATCTTCACCTTTCAAGGCCACGTTCTTCGATTGTCCGTTTTTAAGTTCTTTCAAATATTTAACCAGAAATTCAATTGCCTTCTCCTTGTTTTCATCAGTTCCATGAACGGATACAGAGAGAATTCGTTCATCTGCAACTATGCTTGTGTCTGTTGTTTCCATGACGACCTTTATGAATCGTTTTCCGTCCCATGAGAAAAGTCTGTTTATATCTTCGTTAGATTCCACGTCAATTATCCTCCCTTTGATAGCTGACAAAATATCACCTTTTACCTTAATCATTGTCTCTACGTTATCCGAATGGATATTTAGAACGACATTTTCGTTCTTTAACTGTTTTTGATGAATTGCAACGTTCTCAGTCCTGCAAAGTCTTTCTACCAAATTATTTACGGTCCTCATACACTTTGAGTATACAACTTTTGGAATCATTACAGACGACTTAAGATCGGGTTTCATTGTCACAATCTCATTATTCAAGATCAAACCATGATCAATTGCTGCGCAAGCTGCTAGTCCTTCTTCTGGTTTTGAAAACGAAACAAACGCTAAGAACGTGAAATCAGGCTCTTTTGGGGTCCTAAGGTCAAGTTCGTAAGTACCATCTTTAACGTACTCCTCAAGTTTTCTACGAATTCTCTGTCTAAGTGTTTGCAGCATGTCCGAGGATGTGTCCACCTTATGTCGAATGACGGTTACGCGCTCGATATCTTCACGTTGTAGACCCAGTGCTACTTCAAATCCTTGACGAAGAACATTCTCATCCACGTGCTGATTCAAATTTCCAACGTGTACCTCTGAAAGAGTGGTTTTACTAGGCTTAACTCTGACAATGGTCCCACCAATAGAAATAGGATTAGTTCGAGCCCTGCGAGCATACTCAAGATCTGTGAATCGAACGAATCCGAAACCTCGCGAAGGACGCCTGCACCATTCCATTTTAGAACGGAAGGAACGAATATCAGCGCTCTGAAATCCAATACTAGGTCGTGCTCCAACACTCAAATTATCCTTCATTTTTGTTACGGCTAGTTCTGCTTCCTCTTTCCTTTCGAATGTTATTTTACCCCAGTTATTCCTGTTCTTGCTGTTTTTAAATCTTTCAATTCTAACAATTTTGCCGAAAGTTTTAAAATGTGCAGCCATATCTTCCTCCGACATAGTTTCGATAAGTTTAGGTACTCCTGTTACAAATACAGTTTTGAATTCATCTGACATTAGAACATCTACAATACTGAGGCCAGCCCCGATAACAACTCGTACACCAGAATTAGACGACGACAAGAACTGCTCACTTTTTTCCTGTCGCAGGTTTTGCCTCAGAGATGAAATACGATTTTCAACATCTGACATTCCCGTTTTACAGTCTCGTTGTGAATACAATGTTATTTCTCCAAATGCCTTGGATCCTTCAATAATAACAATCTTTCCTTTATTGCTCTCTTTCAAGTTAATTTCCATTTCTCTCAATCGTGTGTATCGTACACCAACGAAATCTTTAAATACTTGTTCTCCAACTTCGTATGCTGCAACTTGTTCTACCCGCTGTCGGATAATACTTTCGAAATCAAGTTGTAACCATCCTTTTTCAATAGCTTCTGAAATCCATTCTTTTTTTACTATTGTTACATTAATTGCAAAGTCACGTGATGTTTTGAGAACTTGTTCGATTACCATCCAGTCCGGAAGTAATCCAAGGGACTTTAATGCGGACGCCGGAAAAAGCTGGACCAGCTGATCTTTCTTCACTACGAGGTATCCCGCTTTTTCGTGTCCTAAATAATGACAGATATTATTTCTAAAGGTTTTAAACAACATTTTTTGTAACTTGTTATCAACGTCTGCAGGATAATTCAGATGAAATTTTATCTTAGTTCCTGTTTCTTTTTGTAAAACAGTAAGAATCTCATTTACGGTTTCACGTACTCCTCTGATTGCTTTGCCATTTATAGAGTTAGCAGCGCACCAAGATCCTTTAGTCTTTTCTGGCTGTTCATGCCATTCCCTGTAGACATTCAACATTGTCATCAGGTCGCCCCCTTCGTGGCAAAATCTGACCTTAAGTTTATCTGCTTTAGTTTTCTCTTCGTCTGTTCCTGATCTGTAAAAAAGTGATCCTCCAGCTGAACAACATGCTGATAAAACCATGGATTCAATGCCCATCCCATCTTTAATAGCATCATGTACAAATGCCCCAAACTTTGGATCAATTGGCAATCTTGCTATCCATTTACCGAGGTCTGTTATCTTTTTATTCATCACCGCACCTACTGACTCGAGGGTTTCCATCGCTGCATCTAACATAGCTCGTGGTGGGGCTTGGACGAAGTTAAATTCAAGTGGATCAACGCCAAGTTCCATCAATTTTAAAAGTGCATGTCCTAAATGTACGCGTAAGATTTCTGGTCTAGAATTTGTTTCCATGTTAACATATGTTTCAGCTGAATATAATCGGTAACACTTTCCTGCTTCTGTTCTGCCAGCACGACCCTTCCTCTGGTCAGCTGAACTCTTTGTCACGTTTGTTACACATAATGTACTTATATTTCGTTTTGGGTCAAACTGCATCTCCTTAGCAACACCAGTATCAACTACATACTTTATTCCCGGAATGGTAATTGAAGTCTCAGCAATATTTGTAGCGAAAACTATTTTTCTTTTTCCTTTCGGTGCTGGGTCAAAGACTTTCTGTTGTTCATTGGGCTGCAAACGTCCATGCAAAGGTAAACAAACGAAGTTATCTTCCCCTTTTAACCTTTCTTGAAAAGTTGTACAACATCTTTCTATTTCTAGTGCTGATGTCAGAAATGTCAAAATATCTCCACTTTCTTCAGCAGTGTGAATTTCTATTGTCTTTTCCAACGCAGCATGTTCATAGTTGTCATATGCTTCCTCATCATCTAACCAAGTGATGTCAACTGGAAACATTCTACCTGCTACAGACAGTACAGGACAACTGCTTCCAAAATACTCGACAAATACAGATGGGTCTATCGTGGCAGAGGTTATAACAACTCTGAGATCGGGTCTGTTGTTCATACATTTCTTAATCATACCAAGGAGTAGGTCTGTGTATATACTTCGTTCGTGAGCTTCATCTATTATAATGCAAGAATATGCTGAGAAATTTCCATCCTTCAGGCAATCGTTGAGTAACATATGATCAGTCATGTATATAATTTTGGTATCATGTGACTGTTTTATCTGCATTCCAACTTTATATCCTACAAGCTGGCCAACCGAAGTTCCCATTTCCTGAGCTACGTGTGTTGCCAGACTAAGGGCTGCTATCTTACGTGGTTGTGTGCAAGCTATTAGTCCTTTATTAGATAGGCCAGCTTGAAACATATACTGAGCTATTTGCGTACTCTTCCCAGAACCTGTTTCCCCAAGCAGAACGGACACCTGGTTTTCAGTTGCCATTGATATAATATCCGTTCGTCTGGCATACATTGGCAGTGCTGTTTTAAGTCGGGTGCATTCAACCTTAAATGCATTATAAATCATCCTTAACGCAGTGTCAATCTTTTTTGCCCCTCTCACCTCTTCTAATTTGTCAATAGTGCATTTTAAAAAGTCCTTGAATTCCTTTTTTTGTAATTGTAGCTCCTGTAATTTTGACTGCAATGCACTAATTTCTTCTTTTTTTCGAGTATACTCGTCAACTGTCTGGAATACTTTCCTTTTCTTTGTACCTTGTTCGATCTCGTCCATACGTTGTTGCGTGCTCAGTATTAGCGTCTGGTGTTTATCCAAAACGTTGCTGGCTTCTTCTGTCATCCTTTCCAAATATTCTGATAATTTACTTCCAGTGGAGTTCTGGCGTGTAAGGTGTTCCTTCTTGGCAATTATTTTTATTATCTTCGATGTTTTATTGTAAGCTTGAAAAGCGAATACAGCATCTTTCAGCTGATGAGCGCTTGGAAATTCTATAACACAATGCACATCATTTCCTTCGACACGAATATTTCTTACAGGAAATGTTTTTCTTGTTAGCTTCTGTAAAAACCCTTTTAATTCCACCTCGCTTCCTACAAATTTGATCAGTTTCACAGATAATCTTTGTCTTTTCCGTTTACTTTCTTCTTTAAGTTGTTGTAATTGACGTCGCTCAGATTTTCTGCCCGCTCTCCCACCAGGGGAATCTGATATACTATTGTTTCTTTTTCCACTACTTTTGTTTTGTTGTCTTTCACAATCAGATTTTACCGAATTTGGGTTTTTGCTTCTAATTGGGTTCCTAGATTCACTTTTCCCACTCATTCTAGTAGATAATATGTTCTGCAAAAAATTAAAAAACAAGCATTATTTAAGCGCCAATTCAACATTCGCTTGGCGCATATGTAACAAATTCGATGTAAAATTAAGAGTTTTTCGGTCAAAGTTGGGAGTTTTACATTCTCTTTAGTTGACCTTAGATCAACTAATACATATAGCGATTACACCAGCGGACTGAACGTACTTTCTTTTTTTGGGGGGACACAAAAAGAAATTACTGATATGTACAAAAAGGTCCGAGATTTTTAGAATTAAAAGAATAAATTGTATTGTAAAGTGGCGAACGACCAACAATAAGGCAACAGTTTCCTTGCAATAATCCTAAGAATTCTGTGAACAACGCTTTACATACCTGCGGCAAAAGATTTTTCCCTTGTGTCTCTCCAGAAATTCACAATGTTATATTTCCAAATCCTGCCTAAAATAAAAGAAACAAAACATGAGGCACAGAATATTTTATTAAACAGAATTAGAGGAGGAACATACAAGACATATAAGTCAAAAGAAATCAGGGAGATTATATTATACAACACAAAACCTAAAACAAACCGACTACAACTATGAACCCCATATAAAACATGCGCGAGCTCGCGAATGTTTAGCAGGTCCTACCTAATTGATGGCATCTGTTGTTATATAAATCAAGTGAGATTCAAAAGATTAAGCAGGTCCTGCCTCATTTTTGGCATCTGTCTTTATATAAACCAGGAGGTTAAGCAGGTCTTGCCCCACTGGGGGTAAATGTCTTGTTTTTGGTCACAACAAGTCATAACCATACTCTGTAATAAGTCGCATTTGATATAAAAAAGTTTTTGTGAATACGATAATGGGAAGATGTCCGTTATCGTTTGTGACAGGGATATTTCGTATCGACCAAACTAGTCATGATGAAAACCCTAAAATTTTTGAGGTAATGACTTGAATTTTTTCATTAAAAGCCTGTTTATAATTTTTTTGGTTTCCAGGGTTTGACCTACAGAGTTGACCCAGCGCGATCACCAGGTGGCGGATAGAGGAGCTCTCTTGTTGGGGCTGCCAGGTCCTAAATAAGGAAAGCTTGATTATGGACCGTATTGGTGACGTTTGTGGAGAATGGCACTCTCCATGCACGTTAAAGATCCCTTTTGTAGAATTTGAAAAAGTGAAGGTTGATGCCACAACAAACGGCAAATTTTTTACCCTACCCATCCCTCCCATTTTCCAGTGGCAGTTAAAAGCCTTGCCCGCCCATCCCCAATTTCGGTAATTTTGATAATTGTTGAACTTGTTCTCGTCCTGGATAAGCAGGAAATATTTGCCTCTTGGCATTAAGCAACCAATATTCTTTGCAAAGAAATCATATTAAAAAACACTCTGAAATCGTATCAACTGAGAGACAAATAATCCACACACAAGCAACTGCTTATGAAATGTTGCTACACAAGTAAGCGGTATTCACAAAATAAAAATCAAAATCATCTGTCTTGTGGTACAGTCTCGCTTTCAACAGGTCCTCATTTTCAATTTTTAGATAAAACATGAAGCAAACATAATCTAATCTGAATTATCATTTAGTTTGTTTAGTGGAATATATACGGTGAATAGAGTCAAGAACGAGGTTTGGAATAACATGTACTGGTAAGGCACCAACCATTTGAATATTCACAGGAAAGAGGGTGTAACGGGCTCCACCAGATAATTTTATTTTCTATTGCAGTTTCTACAATTTGAAAATGAAAAAAATATGGGGTGAATATCGGAGAGACTGCATTCCAAGCACAAAGAAACACAGAGAATTTTCAAATGTAGATGACTCAACAAGGGCTTCAACAATGGTGGAATAACACTCGTTATGAAAAACTCTAAATCAAATGGTTCCTGTCTAGCGTTCTTTTTACATCAAAACGTGACATGAAAGGGTAGAATAATCTCACTATGGTTTGTCTTTTAAAGTCTGCTTGATGCAAGAAATGGAATTCATCAGCGACAAGGGGATCACAATTTGTACTGATATGACGTTGATCTGTTGAACCACATCCACCAAACAATGAAAAGGCCAACACCTTTATTATGTCAGATTAACATACTTTTAGTTAGAATCGGAAAGGGTTGTCCCTTCCTAAATCCAAAGATCTATTATGGCTGTATTTGTGTCGTCGATCAGAGATTTTCAGAATTGAAGGCATATCCAATTGTTAGATATGGGAAGCTGCTATTAATAAAGAAACAGTTATAGCAAAATTTCCTTAAATAATCTTGAGAACTCTGTCAAAAACGCTTAACATACCTGCAGAATTTGTTTTCCTTTGTTCTCTCCAAACATCCACAAATTCACCCTAAAATAAAAGAAACAAACATGAGGACTGAATATTTTAACAAATATAGTAAGAGAATAGCCAAGACATTAAAAAATTCGCCAAAGAAAAGAAGACAATATTATAAAACTAGCACACAAAACAAATAAAGACTGAGCAATCACAAACCCAGGCTCCGAAAGGTTTAGCAGGTCCTTAAATTAACTAGGCACGAACCCTCACTGGTGGCACCTGTCGTTATATAAACAAGGCGTGATCTTCGTAAGGTTTAGCCTTACTGGTGGCACCTGTCGTGATGCTCACATTCAAAACCGGACATAGCCATACTCGATTATAATCCACATTAGATAAAAGGATCTTGTGAATACGAAAATAGGAAGATGTCCCTTATCATATGTGACGTGGATTTTTCGAATCGAGGAACCTAGTCATGATGAGTAATATAGAGGACCGTGAAGTTTTGGAAGTAAAGTTACCCAGGATTAGAGTTAAAGGATTCTACGACGGGTGTTGCGCGCAAAGACAGGTGATGCTTACCCTTCATGAGCACCTGATCACACTCCTGTTTTGTACAGGAGTTCGTGGATTCCAAGCCTTTGTTCCTTTTGTTACAGTTTTATCTTTTAGTTTGTTTCAAATTTGTCTTGTCTCTTTGGACTATGCACTTCTGATCTCTCACACAGCTATTCTACACTGAAGGTCTTCATTTTTATTTTACAATAGGAAATGGATAAACCTAGGGTAATTTCAGCTTTTTTCATCAAGATGGAAAAACATCACAAAATATTTTGAATATTTTTGAATATCTGTTTGAAAGAGATGGTCTGTGAATCCATTGTTAAGATGATGATTAGTACCTTGAATTAATCTGTGATGAATGACCCTTTTACTTTTACTGTGTTCATTATTTGACGCCTGCGTAGTATAAAAATAGGAGATGTGGCATGATTGTATATGAGATAAACCATAAACCATACCATAAGGGAAGCTTTAAATTTTCTTACATCCAATTTTGAATACTTTGCAAATTAAAACAAATGGATTTGGTTATAAAATCAACATAATTCAAAGAAAAGAAGGGATTGTGAAAATGCCATAATGGAAACAGTCTACCAGGCTTTAGTTAAATTCTATTGCGGTAATATCATAAATATCATAAATATTCAATTCCACTAAATGCTATTGAATATTAACGAGCATTGAAAATGCGCAAGTATTTTTAGAGTGAATAATGAAAGACGTTCATTTACTCTACTGTATAATATGACATCAAAATTATCTAAAAAGTACCACAATGTCATAAGTTTAGTGTCATTGATAAAGACAGATGAATGTCTCAGAGACGCTTTACTTTAAAATACTATATGTATCATCTGTACAAAAACAGTAAGAATTGATGATGATTAAAGGATAATGACCGGCTATAGGCATCAACTCGAAAGAAGCAGACTAATTATTCTTGTTATTTATTTCTGTATCTACTTTGATTTGAATGCTTGTTTTCGACTTCTGCTGTAAATGTTGGCTTATAATTCAAACCTCTTTACTAAAAAATTGTTTAACGTACAAAACTAATGCTTATTAATTGAAGTTACCAGGTTAAAAGTTCATACGCGTGTTCAATGTACTGAGGATGCGCTATGTAAATCGGTTGAGATGGGCCTCTGTAATAAATGGATCATCGGTTAATCAAGTGTAAAAACATATTTTGTTACATTCAATCCCTCCCCCAACTGGTGGCCAAAGGCGAAAACCCTTTTGAAAGACAAAAATATTTACTCGTTCAAAATATCGCAAAAGTAACGACAGAGTAAAATTGAGAACATCAAACAATCCAAAGAGAGAAAATATATGGGAAAACACATCAAAAGTCATCTGAGGAGTAAATTTTCATACTATCGTCAATTTACTACATTTACGGTTTTGATTCGTATAGACAAAACTCTTAAACAGCTGACCAGTAAACAACCTTTTTATTATACTTTTATCAACAATAAATTGCAAACAGTTCTAATGTTCCACACTATGCTTATTCAGCTTTTTTACCCGTTAAGTTTATTTCAAGCAGTAAATTCTATCTATCTTTTCAATAATTCTGATTTTTTTTGTAGAATGGTCATTTTCGAAGTTTTTGTTTGAAAAGATGTACATGTATTAGGTTTATAGACAAAATGCATGAGAAAGAATAATAAAATAACCGAATTTTGAAATGTGCAGATGTTTCAAGAAGAAAACAACTTTCTTTCATGTCAACTATGCTGGTGACATAGATAATAAACAGCAGTGTCTTAAGACACCTAGAATCGTAAGATATTTTTGTGTCTTTAAACACGTTTTAATTGACTCAAAAGCCCTATATTTGGCCCAAATTTTAGATTTTGTGACACAATAATAAGTTGTTGTGAAAATGCTGTTTAATAATCGT
>JARWCS010338973.1:0-11667 GCA_034783895.1 Geukensia demissa | reverse complement strand
AACGGCAACAGACGTACGTACGTACGACGAACAGTAAAACATTATCCCCGCGCTATCGCTTAGCGCGGGGATAAAGACACGACAGTCAACCTAATATTGTGAAGAAATGTTGAACAAATAACAATACATGACTAATTAAACAAAGGCAACCACTGAACTACAGGTTCCTGGCTTGGGACAGGCATATAAGTATGTGGCGGGGTTAAACCAGTTTCATGGGCTTTGTCTGGAAAATGCACTATGATCTGAGTGCATTGAATTTACAGTGAAGCCTATTTAAGCCAAACACTTTTGAGACAAATATAATTCTGATAGACAGGTTTTCATTTTACACAGGTGAAAGTAGAATCCATGGTCTAATTACACAATTGAAACTAGAATTCATGGTCTAACTACACAGGTGAAACTAAAACTTTTCAAAGGTGAAATAAGAATATACGGTCTTATTACACAGGTGAAATTAGAATATATGGTCTGATAACAAAGATGAAATTAGAATATATGATGTTATTGCACAGGTGAAATTAGAATCTATGATCTAATAAGCATCTATGGTCTGTAAGCATGTTCATTTTACATAGGTTTTTAATTCACTTAGGTATGGCATAGGTCACCATAGTCCATTTTTGTACAGTGCTGTGTTTGACAGAAATTGATTTACTAATCTTAAATTTTGTGAAAAAAAGGATGACCTGAACCTTATAGTCACATGTTGGTGTGTATTATGTTTCTTGAGTAACTTCATTATTTTGTGTATGAACCCTTAATTCCAATAGTTAAATACATACACTTTATGCAGAAATTGTGGTGAGCTTGCTAATTATATTTTATTATCACAATATGGTTTATTAATTACTGTTTCTCTACCTTGCATGTTATTTATTGCACCAACTGCTAAAGTTCTTCTCACCTGGCTTGTTGACTTTATAATCCTTGTTTGATATTTTGCAGGTCTGTTTTGTTGAAGTTTTTCTCACCTGTCTAGTTAGTTTATTAGCTTTGTTTGATGTATTTTAAGGTCTGTTTTGTGGACCTAATTGATAGATTTCTTGATGTAGTGATTTTATTTTGCCAAAATGCTAACTTTTTGGACTATTATGAAATCCTTTTAGGAATATATTGCACATAACAAATGTCTTGAGTTTTGGAATTACCACTATAACAGAATGGTTGTGTTTTGATTAAAGAATTATCTTAGTTGGTATCACATTCAGGTTATATTTTTCCAATCTTTTCTGTTAAGCGAAGGTATCACTTTATTGGCCTTGATTTATAAGCTGTTTCTTATTGGTAAAATGATAAAGAATTACAGCATCGGTCAATGGTAATCAGTTCCATAAAAATTCTCAACTTGAAATTTTCCACAAATCTTAAAGTTTTGTCTCAAATTGCAGAAATAGTATCATTTGATTAAGTAAAATTTGAGTTGAGCAAACATCAAATTCAGATAATTTATGAACCAAAAATATGGCCCTGTTGAACACAGCAATTATTTTAGTGGTTTCCATTTCTGTTTGAACTGTGCAAACTACATATGTTTTAACTTGTCTGTTATTTAAAATTTTTATTCAATTGGCCTTGATTTGATTGTGCCAACTATGGGTCTGTTAATCACAACTTGGATTCAATTGGCCTTGATTTCTGTTTGAACTGTGCCAACTACAAAATGTTCTCACCTGGGTCTGTTAACCTCCACTTTTATTTCATGGCCTTGATTTCTTTATTAAATGTAAACCATGTGGAATTATTTCCTCACCTGTTCTGTTAATCACCACTCTTGTTTTATTGGCCTTGATTTCTAGCTTTTGGCTGTGCCAACTGCACAAGTTGTAGGTTAATTTTCTCACCTGGTCTGTTTAATCAATTTTTGTAGCTGCATCTGTCAAATTTCTCTGTTTTGTTTGCCTGAAAATTATAGAGCGTAACAAGATAAATTGTCTATTTGTATATTATTTGTTCCATTCAATAACTGCCATGATTTTTTTTGGTCAGCACTGTTAATCTCATGATTTTATCGGTCATTCCCAATTTCTGATTGCCATTATTATAATTACTTACAAGCTCATTTTGAAATCATTTCGACATAGATAGAGCGCTTGCATAAATCTCTGTACTTAAATGTTCCTTTATAATGTCCTATACCAGATTGTTGTATCTTATTCCCTGCTCATGCACATTTCTGTTCAAGCTTGAAAATAAATAACTTACATAAGAAAATTCATTGGCCACAGAATGTTATCTTTGGCTCTCTATTAACTCAGTCTATTTGGTTTTGTTTTCATATATATATACTACAGCTGGATATGATCTGATTGATGCCATAACTTAAGTCAACCAGATTTGTTATTAACTCATTTGAATTTTAACTAGCTGTCAGAAACTACTAGTACTTTTTCGGTGTTGATACATCTTGTTGTCTCTTCATTTATTTTGTTATTGTGTCTGTACTATGTATCAACTTCAAAAGTTAAATCTTATAGATTTTAAAATCTGTTTTTATGTCGTTTTGTCACAGCACTGTCCCAGGTTAGGGGGGAGTTTCTACAGCCCCAACTAGTAATTCTAGACACTTGATATTTGGTATGGAGTTGTGTCTATATCAATACATTCTGATTGCACACCCTTTTGATGGCCTTGCCCCCTCAGTTGTGCATGAGGGATCACTAAGTTTTTCGCAAGCAGTTTTGTTTGTCCCAACCATGTGTTCTAGCCACTTGATATTTGGTACGGAGTTGCATCAATATCAGTACATTCCAATTCCACAACAAACAATTTGCCCCACCCCCTCCAGTATTGCATGAGCGATCACTTAAAGGTGTTTGCAAGCAGTTTCTTCAACTAGTAGTCCTAGTCACTTGATATTTGGTATGGAGTTGCGTCTTTATAAGTACATGGTAATTCCACAACCGCATGATGGCCCTGCACCACTCAGTTATTTTTTGTTTGTACTGCCGGAATTATTGGTAAACTTTAAGGTAAAAGTTTTTTCAGATTAATGTAAATATTTTAGACTGACAATAAGGTGAACAGGTGGTACATTAGGTTCTGGTGAACCACATACAGTTATTCATTTATTTTTGTTTTTCAGGTGAATGGTACTCTGGTAACAAACTCAAACCATATAGATGTAGTCAAACTCATCAAATGTAAGTACAAACCATTGAATTTATAGGATGCATTCTAGGCCAAACACGTTAAATAAAGAATTTGTCGAGAAGTTTCTTGTCTAAAGGCCACATTGTAAACTAGGAATGTCTGTTTAGAAGTCTTTTTTTTGAAAGGCCACATTTTAGACCAGGATTTCTTTTGAGAAGTCCTTTTTGGTAGGCCACATTTTAGACCAGGTTTGTCTGTTGAGAAGTTCCTTTTTGGTAGGTCACATTTTAGACCAGGTTTGTCAGTTGAGAAGTTCCCTTTAAGTAGGTCACATTTTAGACCAGGATTGTCTTTTGAGAAGTTTCTTTTTAAAAGGCCTCATTTTAGACCAGGATTGTCTGTTGAGAAGTTCCCATTAAGTAGGCCACATTTTAGACCAGGATTGTCTGTTAAGAAGAATCTTAGACCAGGATTGTTGTCCTCTGTCTGTCAACAATTATAAAATAGCTTCTCCTATGAAACTGCTCAGCCAATTGTGACCAAACTTTGGAGGAATGGTCCTTGGATGGTCTTCTACCAATGTTGCGTCTGGCATCCCCACTCACCTTCCAAGATGGCCACCGTTACTAAAATAGAAAAAGCGGGGGTGGGGATTGACTAAAGACTTCTTATCTGCAACTACTGAGCCAATGGCAACCAAACTTTGGTGGAATGGCCCTTACATGGTCCTCTACCAAAATTTTGTCTGGCATCCCCACCCACCAACCAAAATGGCTGCCAAAGCCGAACTTACTTAAACATAGAACCCAATGGGAAATTCACTTGAAAATATTATTGTCTGAAACTAACGAGCCAATTGCAAGCAAATGTGGTTGAATGGTCCTTACATGGTGCTCTACCAAAATTGTGTCCAGCATCTCTGCCGAGCAACCAAGTTAGCCCCTATAGCCGAATTAGTTTTACATAGGACCCTATGGGAAATTCACTTGAAAAACTTCTTGTCTGAAACTACTGAGCCGATTGCAACCAAACTTTGGTGGTATGGTCTACATAGTCCTCTACCAAAAATTTGTGTGGCATCCTGCCCACCAACTAAGATGGCCAAAACAGCTAAACTTAGTTTAACATGCACCCAATGGGAAATTCACTTAAAAATCTTCTTGTCTGGAACTACTGAACCAATTGCAACCCAAAATTTTTGGAGTGGTCTTTTGGTGGTTCTCTACCAAAATTATGTCCCACATACTTGACAACCAATCCAGATGGCCACAGCTGGACTTCGTTTTTTTAAGAATATGACTGCTGGAAATACTTTTAAAAATCCTCTTATCAGAAGAACTACTAAGCCAATTGTCAGCTACCAAAATTGTGAGTGTACTTGTCATTTTGCCTTATCATATGGTCTCTTGGCCTTTATGGTCCAGTAACTGGTCATGTTTTTTTCATAGGTTCTTTTCTCAGCAGCTACATGTCAGGTCAAAAGAATTTTACATTAATTAATTACCAAACAATTTGTAATGGTAATTATTTTTAAGGGCAAAATGTGTCTCATTGACTTAATTGACGTGTCAAATGTTTGTTTTATCTGTCCACATTTCTAAGTCAGAAATTCAATTTGCAGGCGAATCTGTGTCCTTACTTGTAAGAATGATATTTATTGTTCATTTCACATAATGACATTAAAATTTGGAAAAAAAAAAATCATTTTTATGTTTCCATGACAACAGTTAAAATTTGATTTTTATGAGGCTATTGGTTTGTATATAATTACACATTATACTGTCTTTGATGTTCTGATTGGTTCTTATGTAATCCATCATTAAATGTGTTTTTCAACTGAACATAAACTAGAGGCAATCTTTCATCCTTTTAGTTTATGAGTGTAATGTCAGCTGTGCTAGAGACTGGATGGTATATACTTCATGTTTATACACAAAGTATGTACAGGTGATTAATCAACTGTCTGTTTATTTAACTGTAGTTTTTGTTGTTCATTTGAAATTAAGGAATATTGAATATTGCACAAAGGTAATCTTGCTGTCGATAATCAAGATATGCTTGATATTTAAACTGATTTTGGGTGTGGGACTAGAAGTTTTGAAGGATAAGGCCTTGAATAGCTTGGTAGTGGCCTTCAAAATGTCCAGGCAACTACAAAGTAGAGCTGACATGTTTTGCCCAGGGACACAGGCCACAGGGGACATAATTTGCCCAGAGACACAGATCACAGGTGTACTAAGTTTGAGAAGACTGTGATTGATTTTACATTGAAGGAAAAGCTATTTCATGCAGAAAATTAACAGATATAAAAATTGCTTATGTAATGTGAAACTTAAATGATGGAATGTTGCAAGGCTTAGAACACAATATCTTGTCTACTTGTTGTTTCATAAAAGCAAAGTCTTAAATAGGGGTCATTGTGTGATTGAACCCCTTTTCTCCCTTCACCTTTTTGATAGGAAAAAATAAAACAGTAAAACAACAAAAAACTGTCACAGATTTTTAAATCAACTCTCAGAATATGTAAAACTGTTCAGCTTCCATGCTTTTCTGCCTAGTCTCCATAAGAAAACAACCCTTGACATGTTGAGGTATCCAGAGAGCCTCCAGATCCCTAATTCTCTGACCTGAATTTATGGTTATGGCCTTGTAATGTGTAAGACAAATATTGATGTCTACACTTTATTGGCATAACAGTTGTTGTTTATGAAATTGGTTGAATATGAATTATAGATTAGCAAGTTCACTGTTATGAGCATAATTAAGAAACAAACTGAGAACAACATACCCTTCCTGCAATAAAAAGCAAATAATTTGACCTTTAGGAAGACAATGATTAGCCAAATCATCTACTGACATTGAAAAAACTTCTCTTACAACCAGTGTATTATTGCCGAGATCAGGTGTATTTCACATTACCCATCATGCACTAATTGACTTAGTGGTGCTGTTGTAAAAATAGTTCAATTATTCTCTACTTGTAAGTTGTTCTGATGCCAGATTGGCAGGATTATTTGTATAAAATGGATTTATAAGTTTTTACAATGGAATGTAAGTAGTTAAAGATTAGATTTGATCTCTTTATTAGACATGCACTTCTTAAATTTGTGGAGTTTTCAGCAAACAGATAACTGGGTCCCAAGTTGCAGAACGAAAAGTGCATACATGTATAAGCATACAAGACTCCATTCAACAGTTAAAAAATGTTTGGCTCTCATTTTTATGTGGACTAAAAAAGTTATGCAGCAACATAACAGAGTACATATAATTCCTGCCTTCTTTTTCTAGGGCAATATAATGAAGAAAAAAAAATCAACAGGTTACGCCACATTTCTCATCCAATCAAAGAAGTTTACTTATGTTGTACTGTGCCAATAAAATTAACAGTATGGAAAGGCTTAAAATATTGTAGAATATAGTGGAAGACCACCGAACCGCCTTAAAGATTTTCGCTTCTCCTGTTCAGCCATTTTGATCAGTGATACCTATTCTTCATAACTTCTTAAAAAGCCCACTTGAGATGTTCGTATGTAATCCTGTTATTTTGTCATGGGTAAAATCTACAACCCACTTTTGATTATCAAGGGTAACTCTTTTCTTACCAAATTTTCAAATGCGTATATATCTCAAAAACCAACACACTAATCATTAAGCACATCAAATCTTGATTTTTCCCCCATTTCAGAAAAAAAAATTTAGTGTTCTTAGGAATATCATAAGAACAAGAAGGAAAAAGACAAGTGCATAACCATTTTGGCACATAATAAGTTTAGCTTTATGAAAAATGAATTATTGGAAGAAACTGGGAATTTGGCATGATAAGAACCTACAGGATTTGTTACTGCAATGAGTTTACCATACCCCATTTTGTCTCTACTTAATTATCTAGGGAAGAACCAAAGCTCTTGATCTGCATTTAGTATTTCCAAACACAAGATCACATGTTCAGCAGATTGCAATGGTGTCATGTGATTTAAATATGAATTTGACAAAAAATAGTCAAAAGAATTTTCCAATATTATAAAATAAAATTTTTTAAAGTATAATGTACGTCAAAAGGACATGAATCTTTATTTTTAGATGTGAATATTTTGTTTGGTATGACAGGCACAATCCATTTAATTGGGTTTTCTTTCAGAGGGAACATAAGGGGAAGAATTTGTTCTGCCTTGTATTTAGATATCAATATCTTTTGTTGGATTATTAGACACTGTACAATAGGTCATATCAAAGAAAATATTTGGTAGATATCATAATACAGCCAGGTGAATCATTTTGACCATAGATTATTTTGAAAACACCCTTCTGAACAGGTAAGGTGATGTGCACCGGTTACCTGGTTGTTGCATTTTGTACAAAACAACTCTGTGACGAAAATGATAGATTAAACATGTGTTTTTGTTATCTGCTTGTTTACAAGGATAGAAGGTAAATATATATCATTGAAATTTTTATTAAATTGCAATTTGGCAGAATTAGATTGATATAATTATGGTTGATAAGATTGATATAATTATGGTTAATAGAAAGAAATAACTTGCAGTTTGTTAGCAATATAGTCCCTTACTTTAAACCATGTAAGGACAAAATAAAGGGCATATTTTATGAAAGTCTCTGAGGCATTGTAAAACTTCTCATGCATGTGACCTGTGTAACGAAAAGGATTAGACATAATAAAGACCTGAAACTTGATAGAAAAAGTCTTCTACCTGTATCTAATTTTTCTGGATCAAGTATTTAATCTATTATTGAGTTGATAAATTAAGAGTTCATACAGCAGTTTTATTACAGATGTTTGTTGAGGAAGATTGCCCTTGATGGAACCACCATTGTAAAATCTAATGATTGAACTTTCTTATGGTCCCAGCGAGCTGAAAAAAATGAAGCCTAACAATTGACCATTCCAAACAATTTTCAAATATTAATCCTCAAATCAAAAAACAAAAGCAATTAATTTACTAATTCAGAGTGAAATCTGTGTGTTTGTCAATATACAAGTTCATAGTGTGTTGTACATGTAAATATAAATGTGCAATTTTTTTAACTTATTTTTCCATTTTAAGTAAGAGCACCATTGTTTTTCTGTAACACAGATATAAAATGTTAAAATTGCAAATTCTGTGCAGGTTGGACCCACAGCAGATAAAAATATCACAGGAAAGTCTCATTGTTAAAAAATATTATCTTTTAGGCTTCTTAACAATTGACAGAATTGATTTGACAATAGAGTTCTTAACAATAGGCAGAATAGGTTTTGACAATATAGAATAGGAGAACCAGGGTGGCTGAATGTGGGCGAGTTCATACCAGGCTGTGTTCTGATTAAAAGGTGTCACTTGACTCACAATATTTGATATTCATTGACCTGTCCAACTTTGGTGGTTCTCTTCATGTATTTTAGCATTCTCCATGATGAGAACAGGATATATGACTCAAATATTTTCTCTGCAGGTATTCTGGCTTTCTCCATCAATAAAACTAGATATAAAACGAAATAATTTCTCTTCAGATATTCAGACATTCTCCACGGGTAAAACTGAAAATATGACGGAAATAATTTCTCTTCAGATATTCTGGCATTCTTCACAGGTAAAACTGGAAATATGACTGAAATAATTTCTGTTCAGATATTCTGGCTTTCTCCACAGGTAAAACTGGAAATATGAAATAATTTCTCTTCAGATGTTCTGGCTTTCTCCTTTGGTAAAACTGGAAATATGATGGAAATAATTTCTCTTCAGATGTTCTGGCTTTCTCCTTTGGTAAAACTGGAAATATGATGGAATTAATTTCTCTTCTGATATTCTGGCTTTCTCCTTGGGTAAAACTGGAAATGTGACAGAAATAATTTCTCATCAGATATTCTGGCTTTCTCCACCTGTAAATAAATTTCCAATTATCCCAATGCAACAGACTAAGTCACTTTCAACAAATCATGTATTTGAAGACTTGCAGTTTTGATGCATCCTAATGCTATTTTATTTAAAAAAATTTACAATTGATGTTCAAATTTAATGCAGAATTGTGGAACACTAATAAAGGAACTCTGGAGAAGAAGGGCAGTTATAACTGTTGAGTTAATCATATTCCTGGAATCAATACTTTATGATTGTCCATCTGCTATCAGTAATTGATTTCAGAACTGGACCACCAGTTTATTTCTGTTTTATGGTATTATTTGGATTAAAATACTACAGTTCAATAACTCTTATGATATTTATTTTCATCATCCAATAACAGATTAATATTGCTAATACTGACCCTCTATGAGAAATAAAAACATTGGAAATTTGATGTGTATGAGAATTGGTTTGATATGTACACCTTATTAAATGCAATATTATTGCAGAATCTTTGACCTTTTTTGGAATCACTTGAACTCAAGTAGAAGGATAAAGGGAATACCAAGATATCACATTTGTTTACAGATATTAAAGTGTTGTGTACTTTCCCATCTTTCGTGCAGTATTGGTCATGATTTTTACTTTCCTGTACTTAACTCATCATAGTAGTTGCATTCATTTGACTCATACATTTATAGTTGCATATATATATATGCATAGTTTTATGGTCTTGAATTCAACATACTATATAAGAATTGATGAAAATCTATTTTTAAAGTTCACACATAGGTAAAATTGGCAATATATGGTGGCTTATAGAGTGTTGTGCATCATTTAAGTTGTATAGATATGTTATACAAGGTAAAAGTTTATCAGAGTTTAAATATTGACTTATTGACAACATTTTAAGACTTCACCCATCGAAAGATTAGGGAAGATATTTAGAAAGTGTTTCTGTTAACTTCCTTTAGAGGGCAGAACAAGTTGGGAACCATTTCCACTGGATTCTACTGTTATTATTGTGAGGGACGATTATCCACCGATCTGTATTAGGTATATTCAGGTAGATATAATTTACATAATTATGCAGTTTAAGTGTGCAGCATCATACATCGGTGATTAACTTCCTTATATCAGGTGATCTTCTGTGAACATGAATTTCCGTTTTCTGTGAATCTGTGAAAATTTGACTCTCCGGGTTACAAGACGCTTTGCCTTTGGTAAGTTCTAAGAATTTACTTCAGATCTGTCTTAATCGACATTGTTGTAGAGCTTATGTATGTAGCCAATTTGGATAGTATGGTGTTAGTCTGACCATTAGATTAGACTTTTTCATTAAAATAGTTGCATTTCCCATTACAGATCTTAGGAATTACAGATTAGACCTATAATCTACATAGACTATTTAGTCTAGTACCCTTGGCATATTGAACTTCGAAAGGTATGATGATCATCATGCAGTACTAAAATCTGCCAGAATACATATAGGGCTTTATATGTGGTATACTGGTTTAAAATAGTAAACAAGAATAACCTCCCAGCCTTTTTGTTTGAAACCGAGTAGTGAATAAATTACCTAGCATTCGGTAACAGTATCCACCTACATGTGTGTACTTTCTTGTTTGATATATGAAAAAACCTTTGTTTTAAAATTACTCATTTGACCTCTTGTATACTGGAACAATAGTGAGTAGGCTCGTTCTGATTGAACTAGTCTCGTACTCCTGTAAGCCTAAAGCTGATTTCTGACACCATCTGAAGGAATATTGTTATTGGAATTTCGTTATGCATGGTGGATGCATTGCAAAGTAGTTTTGGTATTAGTTATAGACTATTTCTAGACAGAACTCCATCAACAAAAAGATATTCTAACCCTGTTCATATATGGAAAAGTGGGGGAAGGTCTGGTTCCTGTATCAGAACACTATTTATATATTTTTTAAATGGCACAGTAACCAGTGATATAAACACATACATATATATCATTTTTCAGTAGAAATAACTTTAGCACAAAGCCATTTTTTAACAGTGGACCAAGTCTGCCTGAGACACTGAGCTTATCTGAAGGTGTGTCCATAGGTGTGTAAAGTGTAACAATATTGTTGTTCCTTTATAATATTTATGTACTTAAAAATAGGTAAATATCGTATTGATATTGTTTGGTTGTTTATTTACCACTACAGAAATGACATTTCAATAATATTTACGAGTTTAAACATTCCAAATTATATCTAATGCATTTTACACATGGTTTCACATTTATTGAAACTGCAAGTCAGTCACTTTAAATAAAGGTCTCTACCGTCTTCTTGTTAGTGAATCATAGGTTGTTCCTGTTACAAATTTTGATTTTATGCCCTTATGAGGAGGTATGATAAGGCAATAATCTGGCCCCAAAATTAAAAGTAAAATACTGAAATGAATACCTAATAGTAGTCAAATACATTTTTTCCCATTGAACTTCATACATTATAGAAATTACCTACGAAATTTGGTCCAGTTTTGCATTTTTCAGTAATTTTGGTCCAGAAAATATAGAGTACATCTGTGTTCAGTCTTCATACTTATATATTTTATGTATTTTTACAGACCTATGTGTTCAATACTTTCTGTAATGAAAATCATAAAAAAATCATGTTTTTGTCTCGCCTGCGAGACATAGGTGTTACTTTCCGGCGGCAACGGCGGCGTTAGTTTTTTTGAAAGCTCTATATCTCTGAAAGTATTA
>JARWCS010338962.1:0-11668 GCA_034783895.1 Geukensia demissa | reverse complement strand
TGGTACATTATATCATACAGTTTACCCAGAAAAGTATCTGATCAATCATATTTAAACCTGGAAATACTCGTACTTTACTGAAAGCAAGCTAATTAATATTTATGTAGAGAAGCAGTAAGATTGTATGTACAGTATTTGTGACAATAGATAAAGTTTTCAAGTTCTACCGCAATATTCAATTTATATTCTTGATGAATTAATTTATCTAACTGTAAGATTTAAAGATCACTGAATTTTAAACGTCTTAAGCTAATGTTTCTATAGAGATGAACAAATATCCCTTTTCTATGGAATAAAAACTCTGCAATTGCAACCATACTTCAAAAATACATCTCTGTATCGAACATAATAGTTAGTGAACAGCAGCCTGCTATATCGATCTTGCAGTTAATATTTTTTGTTAAACTTATATTTTGGAAACAATTATTTTCATTTGGTTTGGTCTGTTAGAGAGAATATAAAGTAAGTTTAATTTGTAGAAAAAATATGTGCCCTATTGTCCAAAGCATGTGTTTCATGCATGCATGTAAAACATTATAAAACTCATAAGAGTTTAACAATATCTACACATCAATTTCGTTTCTAAAAATGAAGGAAGAATTTATGAAATTATTGAATAAGACTATTTTAAAGAAAAACATTTGGATCAGTATGAAAATGAAATTATTTGCAACCAAATATAAACGTAATAGTAATATGCCCTAGTCTTTAATTGCCTCCCTCATATCCTAGTCATTTTATATTTTAAGAGTAATTAATTTGAAACTATCACTAAAATTAGATTTCTTCTCCCAAAAGTATTACAGAACAATATCCGGAAGCTAAAAGCAAATTGCTATAGCAAAATTAAAACAAAACTAAACCGAATATGAAATATTGGTAGTTTTAACATTTCCTCGGACTGCCAATGAATCCAATGTTTTGACGGGAAAATGTTCACCACGATACCTTTTGATGCTTAATATCAGTGAGACTCTAGGATAATGCGATTGCAGGGTAGTAGACGAACGACGTTATCTGTGACCAAAGAAAGTCTGTTAAGTTATGTCCATATTAAGACGCCGTGTTTTTTTAAAGAACTAATTTAAATATTAACAAAGGACATATTTTTACTACGAATCGAGTTAGAAACCAACCTTTTCAGCAGAATGAATGCCAGAAACCTGAAATATTATCATTTTAAAAGAAAAAATCATAATATTCTTAAAATTTTGGGAGAGTAAATGCATGGATTTCAGCTTGAGCTTTAAATATATTTAAAAGAATCTCCAAAAAAGCCACCTATTGGACAAATAAATTGAATTATTGATACTATAAGATTGATTGATTGATTGTCGGTTGCTTGAAGTCCAGTGGCAAATATTTCATACATATTCAGGACGAGAACAAGTTAAACAACTATCAATATCGAAAAAGGATGGGATGGGACACATTTTAATTGCCACTGGAAAAAGGGAGTAATAGGTAGGGACGAAAAATTTAGCCTTTTGTAGCGGCATTAGCCTTCTCTTTTTCGAAAACTGCAAAAGGGGTCTTTTACGTGAAGGAGCGTGGCACTTTCCAAACACGTCACCCACTATGGTCCACGGCCAGGCTTTCCGTTTTATAACCTGACAACCCCCCAACGGGAGGGCCTCCCCTACCCGCCACCTAGGGTTCGCGCTGGGTCAGCTGTCCGGTGCCCAGGATTGTATTCGGAAAAATGAAAAGCTTCAGTATAAACTACTAAATTAATTTTGGAAACATGATCTGATCTCTTTGGAGTTCCTGTATCTGAGAGCTTAGTTTAATTTCAAAACTTACAATTAAAAAGAAATCTTAAGATTTAATTAAACTAATATGCATTAATCGACATGAATTTGTCGATAGACATCACAAATGTCATGATATTGTGGGAAATTAATGTCTGCTACTATTTACATCTCGCAAACATTTTCAAATTCAATGATTATTGAAGTGAAGAAATCCTGATTTAAAAATGAAGTAATAAACATGGATGCTACAAATGGTAGCATTTTACATGATTTATAAAATTGTGTAATTTTAACTTTATATACAATCAGATGTACTTTAAATGGGCTGTTAATTTTTAAATATTTTGCAACTACGTACTAGTAACTGTTAAATAACACAAAATATATTTGATAAAATACGTAAATACAATATCTAAATTGGACGAAATTTCATTGAGGAATGTCTCAATTTTTTACCAACAGCCCCGAACTGTGTTATAAATATTTTTAAGGGCTATTTATAAACTTGGTGAATTAACTGTTTAACCAAGACCGGAAGGCCATTTGAACAGGTACATATTGGCCGCATTCGGAACGCCACCATATGCGAAGCATTTGTCCATGGATTCATGGGTAACCTCCTTAAGATGCATTAGATTGCCCAAAGGAAAAACATGGACAAATGCTTTGCCTATAGTGGCGTCCAACCTTAGGGTTACCCAAAGGTATCCGTAGGTGGATATCCGAATGCGGCCATTATTTACCATCAAACCAGCAAACAATATCCAACAATACTCTCGATATTGGACTGCTGATATGTGGCTTTCATACAATTTGGTGCGAAATCAATTTACACATTTACATTATTGCAATTGTTAAAGGACGATTTAAATAATAATTTTTAATACGCTATTGAGGTTTGTTTGATAATAATTATGCAATGTAAAAAAGTATCACCTAAACAAGAAAACGACCTCCACTGGATTACAGGTTTCTGGCTTAGGGCATGCACATGAAATATTTGGCGGGGTTAAAAATTGCTTGTGAGTACTCAACTCCCCCTAGCCTGGAATAGTGGTATGACAAAGCGACTTTGAAAAAAAACTTTAAAAACCAACTGCATTAGATTTAACTTTTGAAGTAAGGACATAGTACGCAGACAATTACAAATAAAAAAAGACAACAAGATGTACCGACATAAAAAGTACTCACTGTTTCTAACAGCTAGTTCAAAATCCCTACACAATTTATAACACATGTAAATGTTAGGGCTCATTTATGCTTCGCAAGCGATCGTCGCGCGAAAATTGCTGGGTGAAACCAGTCGTGGTTTGTTTATAGATTTAATATCAGCGATTGATTGACTGATTGTTGCTTAACGTCCAATTGCAAATATTTCGTGCAAATTCAGTACGGAAACAAGTAAACAAACAGTTTATTAATATGTAGACTGTGAACAAAGGACTAGTAAGAAGGGACTTTGAGACTGCCACTGGAAAAATTGCGGGTTAGATAGGGGCGGAAAATTTAGCCCTGTAACTGGGCGCCTACTGACCACTCAAGATGAGCTGTTACAAAGGGTCTTTAGCGTGCTTAGAACGTGGCATTTCTTACATACGGGGCGTCTTTAACGTCTGACTCTGGACGGATTGCGTATTTATACCACAACCAGGGACGCCCCTTTTAGAGGACTAGTGCCTCAAGGACGGAGATACCTTGTGCCTATTCTGTCCCCGGCACAACCTTTGCGAAGGAGAGTTCGAGTATTTATAAATCCCACGTAAACTAATGGACGCCCTTTTAGCAGGGGATCTACCTGCAGGCGGAAAAACCGAACGGCCTATTTCTATACCACTGGGGGGTATTATCAGCAAAAATCGCGCGACATTGTGCGGTAGTCACACGGTGTTCGCGAAATATCTAGCGACGAAATATAAATGGGCCCTTGTGGTGACGTGGTGACATAATGTTGGTTTTCACTTGTTTTGACATTGTACAATGGAGATACTGTTAAAGGACAGTCATGGTTACAACACTTCAGTAGTTATTGCACAGTTTATGACTAAAACCTTTTTTCAGGTTACTTTTTTGATAATCGAGTTTAATACAATGAAAATAATGACTAAAACGTTTTTTTCAGGATACTGTTTTGATAATCGAGTTTGTTTCTAATAAAATTAAAATAATGATAAAATATACAAACTACTACTGTCATTTATGAGTGCCATACATTTATGTTTTTACCCTTACATAATGATCCATTTTGACATATTTTAGGACAGAACTTTTAAACAACTCGTAAGTGTTCTATATTCTCATCGAACAACATATATCAGAGAGTGTCTGTACATAAAACTTTCAATTTGACAGATTCCTTCGCAAATTGTATTAACAGGATTAGTAGCAGCTTAGCTTTAAGGTGTCTGGAACATTAAGTTATCACCTTCGAAGGTCACGTTCAGTATCAACATTAACATGCTCTTAGTCTACACCAGCATCAATAAAACATGTAAAAAAGACATCGCAGGAAACCGTTTGTTGTAATAAAGATTAAGAGCTTAAAATTGTTACTCTGCTGTAGATTGATTTATTATATTATTGGTATATTATGAATTATGATTTATTTTGACAGAAACACTGAACGAGTGCGTTTGCTTTTTGGCTTTTAAAATCTTTAGCTCTTTATAGAGAAATGTGGCACATAAATTTAATTGTAAAAAATTACTTTTTTACTACCGATTTGAGAACAAAAACAATAAAATATTTTTGTCTAGCAGAAAAAGTGTTTCTATCACTCCGTTATCTTTGGAATATTTCTATAAACAATAACTTTTTTGTCAGATGTTTAAAGGTAGGAAAATGATAATCGAGGGGTAAATGTCAGAGAGACTGCACTCCATCCAAGAGAAAAAGGGAGATCAACAATTTTAGAGGTCTCCACAAGAGCTTTGAATTGCCGGAATAAAAAAGTGTATACGTAAAATAAACAGCTTTTACATGGATATTATCAAAACATAAACGTGTAACAAAATACTAAGACAAACCTATATGATCACAATTCCTGACTTCGGACAGGCACATGAGACATGTGTTGGAGATTAAACTAGTTCAGTGGACTCCCCAACAAATGGTTAAAAGGAAAATCAAAGAAAACAAAAGCAGTAACAGACAGACCACAAAATCAAACTGAAATCACCACATCCGATTGCAGACTAAATACTGCAATAAAGCATATGAATATAATGGTATTTACTATTTTTGGGACGTGAAAAATTCTTTTGGTGTTTTGGCTAATCTACGCGTTTTTTGATATACCAATTGAAACTAGTGACACTTACGATTTTTCCACCCACTACACACTCTCTCTTAACCTTATTAAACAGAAATGTCCATTACTCCTTAGATGGGCATTTGTTAAAAAAAAATCAAAAAAATCTGCTGTGACAATGACCGAGCTTTTTCCTGTAAAATAAAGTTACTACAAACGACACACTTACTGGAGATGACAAATTGTTTCAAAATTCACAGTAACTGCAAAATGTTGAAAGCAGCTCCCGACAGTCATAAATATATAGTCGAGGTTAACGTTGAGAAGTGCGGTGGATGTCGTTTTGTTTACTGATATGCACAGTTACTGATTACCAAGGTTAATGTGGAGAAGAACGCCTGCAGACATTCTTAGCAGTGCCCAACAGTTAAAGGTTGTACATGTTAATGCTTGAGAAGAACGCCTGCAGACATTCTTAGCAGTACCCAACAGTTAAAAGGTTGTACATGTTAATGCTTGAGAAGAACGCCTGCAGACATTCTTAGCTGTCCCCAACAGTTAAAGGTTGTACATGTTTATGGTGGGAGTGTCTGCAAAGGTAAAAAAAAACTTTGAGCAATCATTCATTACTACACAAAAAGCAACTCCCACAGTTATTTTCACAGTCATTCTCTAATGGAAACCGATGTTACCTATTACTAACAAGCATTTAATCAGTTTAATGCAAGCAACTGAATATAATACAATTGTTCTATTAGTTTAGTTGTTTTCGTGGTATTGATGATAATCTGATTTTTACTATTCACAATTACTAACCCATTGATTTGGCTTACCATTTCGTTTTCTTTGGAGTTAAGTGCTTCTTTTGCTATTTTTGGATCTTTGACTTAATATTTTATTTTCTAATGCTTCTAATGAGAGGTTACTCCTTAAAATGTACATATAGCATACTAAAATTCTCCATATTTATTTAACACTGGTATCTTTTCCCTTCCCTAAATGACACGCCTTTAGGCGATATGTTTCAATTTGATTTTTTAATTATAAAGTCGCTTTTCAATGACGATTGCAGTTTTGCAGAAATTAGCTGCGGATCTTTTCTTGCATTAAATAAGCGTTTATAGGTCAAGTCTACTCTTTTCATGGAGAAAATCATTATACTTGCATGTGAAGATTTTGGGCCAATACAGGCCTAATGACATATGCGTGTTCGCTTTAATGTGTACCCGGAAAAGTCATCATTGCTTGTCGCCATAACCCTTACTTCTAATATCATTCATGCGAATAATAATACTGAATGTTTGCTTTACGGGTTTCTATCAGAACTATCGGCCGAAATCGAAACACCGTTACATTTTCCATGGACTGTTGGTTGTGTTTGAATGTTTGGTCATACTGATAAATAGTACCGTAAAACTTGTCTGACCTCCCGTTTGAAAGTGACATTTTACCCCGGAGAGTCCAATTTTGATAGGTTTTGAGCATCTTTATGGCTCGGAGCCAAACGTATGCACGTACGACTCATTGTCACCTATCGAAGCATTTGCATTGTTGGTTGGGGAGTCTAAATGAGTCATCTTTTCCCTGTCGCATTTAGTTAAATCACACTTTAGTTTGTCAATCTCTTTTCCCAATAACCTTTAATTTTTCCCTTATTTCTGTCAAGTTTTTGTCTCTAAAAACAAATTGTTACCATTGGAGATAGGCCATGGGGTTCGCTTATACCTTTCATCAAATCATCTTTTCTAAAACTTTCATTCATCAATGGACGTGTGCCATCAATAATAAACCTATCAAAGGTACCGTAAAACGGAATAATTTTGCGAACCCAATATCTGCCATTATTTCGCGAGTTGTTAAAGTCGCGCGAATCTTTCATAAATATATATAAATCGGCGTGGTCATCTGTGATTTTAGATATTGTGTCATTTTTATTGAAATAAATTTAAATATTGAGTGATTGAAAACTCAACAAGTTGCGATTTAACGAATTTTTTAACTTCTAAATTTACATAATGCATTAAGAAATTAATTTACAGTAATTATCAAATATTCTTTTACAACTTTTAAGATTTACAAGTTTGTCTTTTTTTTTGTATTTTTGCAATCGCTCAAATAGTCAAATAAGCATCTTACTGTTTACAAAAATTTTGTTTTAATCTTTATAATTAGAAAATGGGAACATTTAATATATAATTTTCCTTGGAAAGACTTTTTGGGGAAAAAATTAATATTTGCGAAAATATTAATTTCGCGATTGCGGATAATCACGAAAATATCATGCTCGCGAATAAATCCTGTGTTACAGAAAAAACATTCACAATCATACTTTACAGTTGCTTGATTTCTTTTGGTTTTTTACGATTGTATAATGTACCAGATGGACACTATTCGACAGATTTCGCTCGGTTTGCTAGTATGGTTCGGTAGCATGTCATCGTATTTTCACTGTCATTTGAAAGTTCTACCAATTCAATGCTGTAAGGTATATTTATTGTTCATTTAAAATTTCGATGAAAAATAAAATAAGAGAACTGAGCTAACTGAATACATGTAAGAGAAAGGGTCAATTCCCTACAATTTGGTTCACTAGTATGGTAATTTTTCTTAAAGTTGTCACAAAGAACCGACCTTTGGTAAATGGTTACTAGTAGTCTAATGTAAATACTTTTAAAATTCTCATCAATTTGGATGAACCTGACCTATTGAAGAATTTTTTCTTACTGATCTTTGCTCTAAAAGCCTGTTTTCACACATGTAGCCAAAGTTTCGATATTTTATCCAAAAATATGGCATGAAGGACACTCACAACCAAACTAAGAAATCTATGGATGGTTTCCACATGTTATCTTGATCGTTTAAGCACTGTTTTGTTCTGTATGTTGTCATCAAAAATATTTTAGAAATATGAGAGAAAATAATCAAAAGTGCTCCTTACAGCAAGGTTTATGGCAATAATGTTTTTCAGTTCCAAGGCCCTTAATACAAAAATTCGTTTTGTTTAGTTACATTTAAATATTAGACGACATTTTAAGGTTAAATTAGTCATATATTGATATTTGTTTACCATATTTTTTCAATAGATTAGGTCGTTTTTCGTATTTTATGAAGAGTTCACATTTTGTATTTCGGGGCCTATTACATTTTCTGTTATGGAATGGTATCTGCTTCATAATGGAAGGCCATAATGGGACCTGTAGAAGTTTAAATTCGACTGTCATTTAGTTGATGGCTGTCTCATGGACATTCATGCCACAACTTTAGTGGATGGCTGTCTCATGGAAAATCATGCCACATCTCTTATTTTTATATTAATTCTTAAAATATCTAAAAATTATGAATTTAGTACTAAAAGTGAAACAAATACAGGGGATAGTAGCCACGCCACCTTGTGTATACTGGGTGACAATCCAGACGTAACATAGTAACTAAAACATTTGATTAAATGGAACTAACAAATCAAAGAATTTAAACTATTTTGCGTTGTTAACATGATACACATTAACGCTTCATCGTAATAATTTGACACCAGTAACCAATTCTTTGGTAATTAAACATTGAGTTATTTTTTTGTTTGGACGTTACGGGAAATTAATGACACATTCATTTTTTTAGTGATCAAGGACAGATAGGTTATATAATCTCCAGTTCGAATTTCTTGTGGTGTTTTGATGTTTTAATCTACTTGAAGTTTTTCAGAAAGTCTAAAAAACTAACAATAAATACAGGGTCTTAATTACATACATTTACAAAAGAATTAAACCTTTTTTCACAAACGTATGATTTTCAGGCCTCATTGTTATGTAAGATTTAGCATATTCGATTTAAACTTGGTTACCGCAAATAATTAAAATACGGTGTATCACAATCCCAAGAAGTTCAAAAAATCATAATCTATGATCGATCCAAAGATAAGTGCAGTTTAGACCGTGGGATTGAATTTCGAACATTTAAACTATAGGTTCGAGACCATTAAGAGGTATGTAGGTAGATATACATTTGATGTTCAATCATCACATTTAATTATTAATTAGATCATGTAGATGATAAATTTAAAAGTGAGATTATGTTTGTCATTAGATTTCATTTTATTATATTTTTATCCTATTTACTAAAGTAGTAAACTTACGTAAAGTTTGGCAAGTTTTAACCTGAAATGCAATTGGCAGATACTTTGACAAAATGAATGCTGTCTAATCACAGACAAATTGTTCGATCTGTAAAACACGGAAGTTTTTTTGCTTCCACTGATGAATGAGAAAAGGTAGTCTCTCCTGGTCTAATAAGTATAATGAGATGAAAATTTAATTGAATGCAGAGGTTCTGCTGAGTGTAATAGGGCTGTCCGAATGAGGCAAAGTTTACCATGTCAATAGAGACAGGATATCCAGGAAAATGTATTTGAGATATAGTGAAATTGATTATTTATACCCCATTTCATTATTTATAATTTGTCATTTTGCATATACAACGTTTGCAATGTTTTTTTATATGGAAGTATGGCCACTTTCCCCTTAATTTGTTTCACTTGTAATACCAAATTTAGAATTTCAAGATATTTTAAGACGGAAATCTTTAAATGTTGTCTCATATGTTAATGTTAATAAATAAAACGTAATTTGTACAAAGAGTCTTGAATCTGGAAAAAAATATATTAAAAAAACCCTTGCTGTAAGGAGCCGTTTAACCTATTGTATCCCATTTTCTAAACTATTTGATGGAGGACACTAAGAACCAAAACGGTATGACGACCGCATGTCGAAACCATCCAAAGAAATCTTATTTAGGATGTGAGTGTCCTTCATGTAAAATTTCTGGATTATAGCGAGAATTTTACAAATCGTGCGAAAACAGGCTTTAAAACAAAATGCAGTAAGAAAAATTTATTCAATAGGTCAACTTTATCAAAAATGATGAAAATTTTTATAAGGATTTACAATAAACTAAATATTCCCAAGTTCTGGTATTTTGACAACTAATTTAAAATGGCAATACTAGTGAGGTCGTTGATGAATATACGAATTCACAAGTAAAAATAATATATAAATACATACGCAAAATCGGTCTTCGAAGATCCGAGTGTTGCCATACATCTGTCTGAACAACATGACAAATATGTTGTCATCCCCGCTGATAAAGCCCCTAACAACATATTTTTGTAAATCACACTAAGTAGACTGCTTGATAAAGGAACTAGGTATTGACGTTCATTTGGCAACCCGACATGTACTCCGACGACACTTACCAAAGAAAAAATCCTTGACAATGCTCGGCCAGTTTTGTCTTCTTTTGGAATATCAAGCGAGAAGGAGGAACTTGATCTTCCTCCTCTTTACTGGATTCCAAAGCTTGATATGTGTCTTTACAAGCAATGCTCCATTGCAGGGTCTGTCAAAAGCTCCACTAAACCTCTTTCCAAGTTAATGACAGTTATTCTGACATCATTATAAAACGGGCTACAAACAAGCCATTATAGAGGCGGCGTGAATCAAATGTGGATTCAAATAAATTCCAAAGATCTTTAAGAATGCCTCAATTCAAAGTCCCTTTCCTCTTGCAATAGCATCTAAACGTTTGATTTTTCCACCCTGTATACTACTATCCCACATTAAAAATTCCTAGAAAAATAAGAGCTTTAGTTCACCCCTGATTTATTAAAAAAAATATCAAACGCAGATACACATTTTTGGTTTTATGGAGGGACAAACCTAATTTCGTTATTAACCTCTCTGGTTCTAACAAAAAGTACTCTGAAAATGACATTTGCTAGATTTCTTGATTGACAACATTTTTGTAATGTTTGGTGGACGTGTGTTTTATCAGACTGTCGACGTTCTAATGGGGACCAACTGTGCACCCCATCTCGCCGATTTATTACTCTAATCATATGAAGCTGATTTCATACAGAGCCTTCCGCAGAGAATAGAACTACAATGATTCAATCTTTTGGTTTTACGTTCCGCTAAGTAGATGATGTCCTTTTACTGAATAACAATGTCGACTGTGTTGACAGCATCTATTCCATTGAACTTGAAATCAAAGATACTACAGAAACAGAAAGGTCTGCTTCATACTTAGACTTACATATTGAAATCGACAGTAAGGGTGGGTTAAGAATAAAACTACGATAAGATAGATGACTTTAATTTTCCATTGTAAACTTTCCATTCATGTCTAGCAACATTCCAGCCGCACCTTCATACGGAGTGTATATTTCTCAGTTGATTCGCTACTCCAGGGCTTGTGCTTCATATCAGGATTTTATTGATAGAGGGTTGCAGCTGACAAGAAAGCTACCGAACAAAGGGTTTCTCAAGAAAAGATTAGAGTCATCACTCCGGATATTTTTCGGTCGCCATCATGATTTGGTTGTACAATACGAAATATCCATTTCACAATTGACAATGGGTATCTTCCCACTGTCGTGACTACAAATCCGTTCATATACCGGTTGTGCCTAACATCGATTTTGACTATACACCGGCTTTGTCTACTGAGTAACACTACGGATTCCACTAGTGGATCAGGAGTTGCTTACGCTGCCCGAGTACCTGAACTCACCCTGTTTTTTTTACTTTAAACAGCTTTTTTTTTCAATGTAGTGTTGTGTGTTCTATGTTTGTCGTTCGTTTCATTTTTTTTGGCATGGTCTTGTCTGTCATCGGAC
>JARWCS010338952.1:0-11668 GCA_034783895.1 Geukensia demissa | reverse complement strand
GTTGGCCATGGTCTTGTCTGTCTTCCGACTTAACGATTTCTGTCTGCCCCTTTGGTATCTTCGAATTCCTATAAATAGAATTATTTTTGCCAAAAAATTATAGTATATATTGTCTGTGTTTTAGCGGCACTTTTCATTTTCCTCTTGCATAATTATCGTTGAATATTTTTTAACAACATTCATTGTTTTTATCTGTCTTATAGAAAAGAATAATACAAAAATAGCTGTTATACTTGTGAACATAATCTGGGCATTTTTCGCTAAGTCCTTTCCCCTCTGGTAATGTCTTTAGCATAAGGTCTTTTTATGGATAGTGCTGTTGTTGTTGACATTGTTGTCTGTAGATATGTTGGTTTCCACACAATAAATTTTGTTCTGATAAACTGATTCTTTTAATACTTTTAAACATTGATTTTTGTTACTAGATAAAGGTTGGAATTGATTTTGAGTAATCTAGCCCTATCTGTTTTGGTGGAGGGACTTAAAGTGGTTTTTCTTACAATGTATATTTTAATGTAAGTTCTTTATAAATTTCTTATCTGATTTTAATAGTTTTTTCTTTGTATTCCCTTACAAAGCCAACTTTATGAGGCAAAAGTGTCATGGCCCATCTCTTACTGTTATTGAGATACAGAACTTTACAATGTATAGACAGGGTAGAAAAATGGCCATGCTCTAATTTTTTAAGCTTTTTAATTTCTCATCTGAGATTTGATGTGATTTTTTGCAAATGATTCCTTACAAAAAATAAAACAATAGTTTAGTTAGCATTTACCAATTTTTATATAAAAGTGGTCAAAGGATAAAAAATGTGATTTTGCAGGAGATGAGATATTTTCTTTTTTCATCCAATTTTGATGTTTTTTTTCATTTGATTCATTTGAAGGAGAGCTTTCAGTAGTATGCCAAAGAAGTTTCTCTTTACGTTTTTGAGCTAAAAGGGGTCAAAAAGAGGAAATTCAATTTTATATTTCATCCCATTTTGATGGTTTTTTTAAAAAAGATATGCAAAACCGAAAAAATGCAACAACAGTTACTCCAAGCATTTTTGTAGTTTTTTTCCAATTTTTATATAAAAGGGGTCATAGTTTAAATATACATGTAGGCATTTTTGCAGGGGTAAGAAATTTGTATTTCACATCCAATTTTTGATGTTTTTTGTTTTATTTGATTTATTTCTGACGATGAGAGCTTATGTCAGCAGGTTTTTTCGTTCCCTCATGGTTGTCCAAATAAAAGGGTTCAATGTGGGCAAAAAATGCAATACAGCATGATATTGAAAATTGTTATTTTTCATCTAATTTTAATGTTTTGTTTTTCATTTAGTTTGTTTCAATGTTTTTGGAGTAGGTCAATGAATATATTCTCTATCTCTTACTGTTTTTAAGATAAGAGAGGGCAAGTGGGCAAAAATTCAGTTTTGCATGATATGGGAATTTCTTAATTTTCATCTGATGAACAATACAACAAAAGTTACACCTGTTTTGAGGATAATGGGGATCAAAATGATCACTGAGCCTGTTATATTACTGTGTCCAGCAAAATCCTGTGTCCTCACTTACCCAAATGTTTGATGGTTGTATGTCAACATGCTGCAGTCGTATCATGCTGCGATTGTGAAGCACCTCAGTTGTGATATTGGGGGACCATAGACATTCCACATCAAATTAGAAAAATAACATAAAGATCATAAGAGCTATGGTTCTGCAGCTAGGCATTGATGCTTAGATGCTTTAGGCCCTTCCTGAATAGTTATCTATTGGTCACAAAAATTTCCAGTTATTTCAGGTATCAAAAGATTTATTTTAATATTGTTGCAACTGTCAAATGGTTTATATAGCTTAAATAAATGATGTTAGCTATCTTTTCACAAAATTTGCTTAACAGAAATGTTTGACAACCAAAATGACAATCTTGCCACATACTTGTTATAGTAGTAGGTATCAAGTACGCCATTATGCCTGCATGTAATGAATGTCCACTTGTTTAGTCTGATTCCTGTTTTCCTATTGTGAAATTTATTCATGAATCAAATGGTCCTACATTTGTTGCTGAAAAAACTACATGGTTTATATGTGAATGACAAATGCAATCCAGTTTTGGAATTCTAACAAAACTGCTTAATTTATACAAAACGTAGCATCAAGTAAACATCTTAAAGCAATGATCTTTCTTGGAGAATACCGTACTAAATAAATGATGTCATTTTGAGGTTAGAATTTAAACATGTTTGATAACTTTTAAAATATTTGAAAGAAAAGTAAGAGAATAACATTGTTGTTGGATTTTAACTTGCTGACTGTCATAAACTTCATGATCAGTACAGGTAGTGACCAAATACAATAGGAAAGTCATATGGAAAGCCAAATACATGTTGTACATGTATTTACATTGTTTGATCAAATTCATTAATTTCAGATGAGATGTCTTCTTTTGAGAAAAAGAGAAACCTTGTTGGATTCTGGTAAGTTTTGGTAAATATAATGCAAGTATTTGCTTAAGGATGGCTGCAGACCCAAAATGTTGGCCAAGTGGACTGCTGAAAGGTTTTTTGTAATGTCTTGAACAAAGATGAAAAATGGCTTAGATTTTTAAAATTTTCCACTGATGAATGGGGAGGAATCCATCTTTATGTGTCAATCAAATCCATGGATTTTACACTCTAAAAATTCCCAAGAATTCATTTTGGAAGCAGATAATGTACCTGTTCTTTGTAAAATTTTATACACCCAAAACTGTTGAAAAAGATACAGGTGTCAAGTTATTGTTTTTTAATTTGTCTTTACAAAAAGGGGAAACTTTTGTGGAGACCCAAGTTTTTGGGGTTTAATGTAAGTTGGAGTTCATTTCACAGGTACTCAGAAGACAGCTATATGAAACCTTGAATACAGATGGACCTTGGTGAGGAGGCAAGTTTCCATCAATAATTAGGTTATTGTGACCTAGTCCTAGATTATACAATTTCCTGACACATAATTTCATACCATAGTTCGATGTACATGTTTCTTCACTTAACCTTACCTGCAGATGGGCAAGTTATCCAAGAACAATAAGTTTTTTGTGAGCTATATTTCTTCTTCACCAACTATTGTTATGGTTTACATCATACAGAGGTCATATTTGAGGTTTATGTAATCTTGATTGCCCATGGTGAGGAGATCAACATCCAACATGAATTAAGTTGCTGTAAACTGGATTGTATGATTTGAAGCCTTTAGTTAAGTTTGTGTCCGAATTAGTATTTCTGCAGCTATGTTAAACATGTAAAGATGGACCTTGGTGAAGAGTCAAGAAAAATTAGAATGAAGTGCTCAATTTTAAATTTCACTGACTGGTTGAAGTTTTTTAAGACATAGTATTGTGTTATCTGTCTTGGCATCCACATCTCTGCAATGTCCAGCTTTCTATTTATTCAGTAACTATACAAGATAACTTCAGGAAGCATGCATTATATGCACCTCAATTTAGGTGATGTTGACTTCATGATCAATCAGGGTTATCATTTTTGGACTTAAATAATCTGCATTTCACTACAAAGTATGGCCAATTTATCTGCATTTCCCTGGAAGTCATGTCTGACAAGTTATTATTTTCTCAGAAACTATGCTAAATATCCATCTAGATGAAACCTATTTTGAAGTTGCTTTGGTAAAACAAGTAAAAAAGTTAGGTGACATGTTACAAAGGCAAAATGAGATGAGCTTGACCCTAACAGATTTTGAAGGATCCTAATTTTTCCACTTTAAAATGGTTGTTTTCATTGAAAGTTATGTTAAAATTTTTGTTTTCTCAGAGACTATCCTAAATACCTAAATAAAACTCTGTATTAAGTTGCGCGGATGACAATTCCAATTTATCCACGAAGGTATCTTGTTTAAAAATTGCATAGCAACCATACACAAATTGAATCAGAAGATCAAATGCAACCCCATCTATTATTAAGATATGAAAAATATATGGCTATTACAACTTTGATGAATTTTCAGGAAGACTCTCAGATCTGTTATTATTTTTTTTTTTTTTGGAAAAATACCCAGCAACGATAAAAGCAGAATCAGAAGACCATTTGCAATCATTAGATGTTAAATATGGCAATTCCAACTTTGGTAGATTCCTGGAAGACTTGGCATCCATACACTTAAGGAATCAGATGATCAATTACAGTCATCAGAAGTCTTACAATTTTTAAAGAGATGCCGACCTTGGCCGAGTGGTCTAGGTAGTTGATTTGAACTTACCTGTACAGATACTCTAGTCTATAACTTATACGGCATGAGTTTCCACCTTACTATGTATTATGCAAAAAGAGTTACATTTGACTCGCATTGCATGTGATAAAGTGTGCCAGTAACCTGCCCAAAGTTTTGGTTCTTTCTGGGTACTCTAGCATTCTCCACCAGTAAAACTGACCACCACGATTTGACTAAAATATTGTTGAAATTGGCATTAATGCCCAACCAAACAAACAAGCAATTTTTAAAATCAAGCCAATCACCAGAGTCTTAAAATTTTAAAACTTTGGTAAACTTTCTGGAAGACTGTTTTGGAAAATCACATAGCAACAACATACAGATTTGTCATTTATGTTTTTTTTATACTTATTATTAAATTATTATTTTTGTATACTGGTAAATGTTGAATAACAAATGTGAACTTAGCATTCTGTGGCTGTGGCACTTTGTCTCTTAGTGAGGAAGTTTACAAAAAGTCGTAAGTGTATATTTGTCGTAAATTATGACGTCACAATGAGTTTTCCTTTGAAGTTTCTACACTTATAATCAATCTTAGACTTAAAGTTATTTGTGAAAACAATAGCAGACAATTAGATTATTGCTACCTATATGTTATAATTCACTAACTTTATGTAGCAGTTAGGAGTATATATAATGTCAGGGCTGGAGGAGTCGGTGGTCATCATTTATTTCAATGCTTCAAACTTATCAATTTCATTTCAGGTTTCTTGGCTTATGTAATAATTTTGCATATGTTATTATGCTTAGTGCTGCTCATGACATACTAAAGGAACAAGAATCAAAGTCAGATAAATCTCATCACAATGTAAGTTCAAATAAGCTATTCAATATCTTATAACAAAGGTCATGTATAGGAACACCTCTGTCAACCAGCATGTTTAATTTGCAATTTAATTGAAAAAAGAAACAATGTCATATCTTGCAGACAAGATTGTTTAAGCCTTCTTGACTGCAGTTTTGGTAGATAAAATCAGGTCTAGCTTTTACAAAACATATTAATCAAATTATGCTTAACTTCTTGCAGAAAAAGTTTCACACATGTATAGAACAAGAACAAATTGATAGAACAAACACTACTTTGTACTGGACCAACATGCTAAACCCGATTTTAAATTTGCTAGCTCACAAGGCAACAGTTGAACAGTGCCCGCAGCTGCAGGAAGACTTAACACCTTAACTGGCTTCAGTTTCATCAAACATCTCAGTTTTAGGATTTCCTCAACTTGAAAAACCGACTAGTCAAATGACAGCACTTTCATCATTTGAGGAAAATCTCAATCTGAGATTTTTTATGAAACTGAAGCCAGGACACATAATTCTTGGTGACTATTATTTCCTCTTGTTACTTAACTTAGTTTGCTGAGTGGGAATTTTATTATCTTTAATTAGACCCAGCAGAGGAACAAATCCAAAACTTTCCACACTTTAGGCAAGCACACCATCACTATACTTCTTTGGTGGTTGCATTGGTAATAAAACCTTGCAAAATGAGGGCTTGCTGCAACTCTTAAGATTGACCAATCAAAATGGTTCAGTTTATTATTTGAGGAAAAACTGAAGAAATACAGGAAAATTTCAATTTGAGATGTTTTATTAATTTGAGTGGAATTGCTATTTTTTCTGAGTTAGCAAACATCCTTGTCACTAAATTGATAATAATCATTTTAATACATTTGTATTAATCTTATGCAATTCTACAACATATAAACAAGTAATACAACATGTTCTAACTATCTTCAGTAATACATGTACACTTAAGAAGATAACAAGAAACCCTGAAAATATTGAAACCTCAGCAAATAATTGTCAGCAGTGGCACACTGTTTTCATCACTAACACACAATAAGATAAATGTTTGGTAAACTATATTTTATCAACATACTAAGAACAGTCATGTGTTGGGTATTTATAATATTTAAGAATCTTAATTACAGACAATTCAGTGCTGTTCAATTGTTAGTATAAGTTGGTAAAAAATGTAATATATCAAAATTAATGGTAAAAAGTTTAGATATTTATTGAAAGAAAGAAAACATGTTTGAAGGTTATTTATCACCCACAAATTGACATAGTGAATATATTTACTTTCATTTTCAAAATGCATAATAATAATAGTTTTAAAGTTTGAATTAAATGTGATGTAGATTTTGATTGTGTATATTCCAACATACTGTTTCTCCCACATTTGATAATAAATCATGTACAAAATAATGTGGGACAGTGGATGCTTCATGTATTTAGTATTGAGACAATCATACCACATAATTTTCAAATGTTTGATTCACACCCTTGGTATGTATTCTTAATATACATGTATATCTTCTTCTACTGACTAACACACCCAAAGACCAACATCCTAGCATGTAAAGGCATTAAATAAATAGAAACACAAAATTGAATGACCACAGGACAGTGCCATGTGCTGAAATTTAACAAAATCAAAGATCAGTCTGCTCGATTCGGCTCTGTTGTGCTGAATAAATACAAAACACAAGAAGCAGGAAAACTATGTAACTGTCTATGGGTAGATAACTAGAAGAAATTAATTTCAATCTTATTCAATACCTTCAAACGAATGAAATTACATTTTTTTAATAGGAGACCACAACCACCTTACCACCAGACAAACACTATTTACAGTGTAATGAGATTTCTACAGGTGTAAGTATTTATCAATATAAATCATTATTATAAAAAAATAAACATTCATATCCAGGTTCAAATATCTACAATGGAATATGTCACATCCACACACATTTGTGCACCATGTTTTTATTCCATTTATGACAATGTACAAAACTTGTATGATAAATTAGACTTAGGTTTTCTGGTAGTACTGTTCAAAACAAAACGATACAGTGAGCCTTCGTCTTCACAATATTTAAGAAGTGCATGTATGTTAAATTTTATACATCCAATATTTATTACAGTTAGAATATTTTGCAGCTAAGCATATATATTATTATTTTAAATGTCTCCTTTGATACAAATATGCATTCAAGTTTTGCATCAAATATTGCATCAGATATATATCATTGGCAATTAAACTTTTCTATTTCAGGCAATATTATTAGCAGATATATTACCGACTTTAATCATTAAGTTGACTGCACCATTTTATATCCATCATATTAGTTACAGGTAAGTTGTTACAAAACACAGTGTTATATAAAAATAGGAGATTTGGTATTATTGTCCATGTGACAGCCACCCACCAAATGACAGTAGAATTTAAACTTCAACAGGTCCCATTATGTCCTTCAACAATGAACAAGAGTCCATACCATAACAAAAGCTTTAAAAGGCCCCGAAATACAAAATGAGAAACTATACATAAAACACAACATTTGACCTAATGCAAAAATGATGAACATATAACAATAAATGACTAATTAAACAACGACAACCACTGGACTACATGTTCCTGGCTTGGGACAGGCACATTAGTATGCGGCGGGGTTTGTGAGCGCTCAACCCTCCCCCTTTAATCTGTTGGATCAGTGACAAAACATGAAACAGATAGAATAACACCAAAACCCCACTGGTGCACTTAACTCAGTAAGCCCAGACTTAGAATGCTTGCAAAAGCTAGCTCAAAGTGTCGCCAATAGGGATGAACATAAAACATAAAGAACAACAGATAATTTGACCACTGGAGTTACAGGTTCCTGACTTGGGACAGGCACATTTGGTATGTGGCGGGGTTAAACCGGTTGGAGATCGATACTTAAAACCAATAACAAATAAAATTAAAACTTAATACAAGATACAACAAAAGTATCGACTCAAAAGTGTACTCGCAGTTGCTGTCTGTTAGTTAAAAATCCAAAAGTAACTGATCAGGAAACCAAGTTTTCCTTCACTACGGTGTCAATTTAAACACGTCAAATAGGATTTAATATTTAAATATCGTTAGAAGTCAAAGAAAACATAGGTTGTGCAAAAAGACAATAAAGGTTCTGTTGAGCTTATTGTAATTATTGATAGAAATAAATATTTGGGTTTCATTTTATCTTAAGGGAAAGCCATGCACAGTTTCTTTTTTCCGTGAGTATACATTCCGCCCAACCAGTGGATTAAAACAGGAGTTTCACCTGCAGGCAGAGAAAACGAACGGCCTATTTCTTTACCCAGTCCGCCCCCGGGGCGGCAATGCCAAATAAAAAAAGAAGTTTCCAAGTTCTAACAGCAATTTCGAATCATTATTTTTGTGAATTACAGGTAGTATAACAAATAAAACTAAATTAAAATGATAATTTTTCCAAATTTGAGCCCTGTATTCGAAGTTTCAATAAAATGGTTGATGGGATATCCCCTCTCTAATAAAAAACTATGTTGTTGCACCCATACTTATTATGAAAATCTGTAGCGATAATAATCCTTGATGAATACATGTTTTTTAAACAAACTGTGATAATGATATCCCTGAAGTAAAACTTTTCACGAAAGATAATATATACATGTACGACATTGAAATCGGAGACTCTTGTGCACACTAGAACCGTTTTTTAAGTAATCACTAAGCCACATACTTGTCAATAAAAGTATAGTTTACGATAGGACACTAAGTTGTCCCTTATCATAAACTTTTATGGGAAAACATAGATAATTTCTATTTTGTCTATCTTCGTGAAATAAGAAAAAAATATATTGTTTTTCATAAGACCTATTACAAAAGTTTAGCACTGTAAATTTCATTTACGTAATGAAAGATTACAGCCTTTCCCTCATGTTGTGACAACATCTGCTTTGACATTAAAGTCTTTGATAAAACATCTAAAGAAACTTGGTGTTAACGACAACAGCGTTCTTATAATCTTTCATTGTATTTCCTGCCTAGCTATATTGTTAAAAAAAAATTGAACAGTACGTTAACATTTGTATTTTATTACGCATTTTTTGTTTAACGACTTGGCTTGCATAATACTGCACTGGTAGAAAAGTCAATAACTCATGAAAACTAAAGAGGTCAAATGTAGAAAATCATAATTTTTGTTTTTTGTATTTTTTTATTTCATTGAATGATGATTGTTGTTAACGACCAGTGGCAAATATTTCATGCATATACAGGACGAGAACAAGTAATGTCTCGAGGCTTTAGTTGAGGTAGTGCTTAGCACGTGTACGTACTTTAAAGAATTTGTAAATCGCTAAGTTGGTATTAATTAATCAACACACCTGCTGATCAACACAGAATGTCATTGCGTCATTCATATTACAATCGTCTTCTTTACACCAGCAATAACCAATCTTTGTTCTTTGCAGTAGATATGTTCTGTCACCATCATCATTTATAATTCTTTCCTAAATTTCGCAATGCCAATATCTTCAATTTTTTATAGAAGAGGTCTAATTCGGCATACCTACTTGCCAATCAAGGTAAAGCAAACACGGATGTAATTATATCCTCTGAAACTACTGGGCAAATCTCAACCATCTTTAAGTGAAATGACCCGTAGGTGCTTCCCTTTGCAAATTCTATCGAGGAAGAACATTGAATCCAGCAGCACCATATGCCAACAAAGATATCGATCACAGCCGAACTTAGTTTAACCTGGTGGGCATCTGGGAACAAAATTTGATATGGAATGAACCTTGGGTATTTCCTCTTCAAAAATCTATATATCCGGCACTTACAATGACTTATGACACAGTCAAGATTTGTTTAATTGGACCCCAAAACATACATTGAAAGAAATCTTCATATTTAACTGGCCAACCAAAACAGATTTGTCGAAACAAAAGGTTAATGAAATGGTTTTTAGGTAGTCTTTCCTAAAATTCAAGCCGACATTCCCCTTCTACTAAGAAAGCTGATCACTGATTACCGAATGTAGCAAAGCAAAATTCATTAGACACGCTTAGTATCGTTTGCCAAGTTTGAAGCAAACTTTGGAACATTTACAAGGGACCAGCCTCGTCCCTTTCAGAACTATATACAGTGACAAGCTTAAAAACCATGGCATACATGTAGCTTAATCAAGCTATAAAAAAGAATCCATATTAAGATTATTTGTCTTGGCAAGTTCATTGGGTGTATTATTTTATACCTGTTTCAGATATATCTGTCTGCCAAGCATATTGATTGTTACTGCTGGTTTCAGACTGTTTGCATGTTAACTGTTGAATCTTTCTAAAATAAACAATGTTATTATAATGTGTTGGCTTTGCATTTTTCGTTCTTGCTTGCATCAAAAATTGTCTTGTTTCAAGTCGACCTTCATATTTGATTCTCTACCAAAACAACAATGTTACTAATTGTACATGAATAGAACAGTTTATTTCGTGTGCATTACTATTATTATGGTCAACCCCAAAAATATGATTTCTGATCAAATAAATACGAATCGTGAATAAAACTGAATGTTTTGTTCACCTGGTTTTGATTTGTAAATTCAGTGCCTTGGTTATGCTGAACTCGACTCAATATATTGTCACTAAACAATGTTTCATTTAGAACGCTGTTTCGGTTACCAGCGAAGTTATAAGGCTCCAACGAAAAGATAGCAAGTAATCTCGATATTAAAATATTTAGTTAGAAGCAATCCAAATAAAAATTAATAAATTCTCTGCAATTTCAGTCAGATGTAATTTCTTTAATTTAAGCATTAAAACAGTTTATTTGGATGTGTAATTTTTTATTATCTATAATGAAAACGCAACATAACTTTGTGGACCATTCTGAAAATTTGTCATTTTCTTTTCGCGATGGGTGGTGATAGAAAAAGGAGATGTGGTATGATTGTCTTTGGAACAGCCATCCAAAACGTAAACATTCCACAGGTTGCCTTTAGACAAATATCCACTAAGGTGTCCCTTGTCAATAATTATCTCATACATGTCATTTCTTCTCAATTTGTTCTAAATATTTTTAAATAGTTATCATTTGTACATTTATTATATTTTATTAACATCATTATTTTGATTTTAAATTGATTGCTTTATTTTCATTGATTTTTTTTGGCTTTTTTTATGAATTATGCAAAACGCTGTCTGGCATTTTGACCTGTATTAAAGTGGTACAAGATATTAAGCTAAAACGATGACGATATATTTCTATGACAAATATGATTAACAACTAATACTGATGAAATTGGTTTTCAGAATTATAATCTGGTACGTTCACAGTTTTCACAGAAACTAAAACTCTCCCAAAGGTATTTAAATATCACGATCTGTCAAGAAAATTTGTTAACAGATTTTTCTTTCCAGTCGATTTTCCTATTGAAAAATATATAATGTCGTGTTTCTGTTGTCCAAGCATTGAACTTTTGTAAGCGAATGTAAATTGGCTCTCGCCTTTTGAGACATATCGTGAGACAATATAATTCGCATTTCCATCATACATGTTCTGGTTTACCGAATTGAGTTTCCGGACTCGGCTGGGCATCGGAGCGGTCTCCAGGGCTCGACCC
>JARWCS010338941.1:0-11669 GCA_034783895.1 Geukensia demissa | reverse complement strand
GAGCGATTAACACAGCGAATAACGGTTCAGCTATAATACATGTATAATTATAAAGTAAAGGCGTTAACACCCTACACTTTTCGGCATATCCCACCTTTTTCTATATTGCAAGTAAAAATTACAGTAGAAATCTACAGTATTGGATATCTGGACAAACAAGAAAATCTACTGCTCACTTAGTATACCCCACTTTAATGAGGTAAATTTCAGGAAAATATTTATATTTTTGGCATAAAAATTTAAAAAAAAACCGACTTAATCTGTAAACAGGAAGTAGACTTGCGAAAGGCCAGAATTTAGTAAGCGCGACGGGTCCCTATAAACATGAAGTAATATACAAAATATTAAATGACTGTGGTATATAGTTGCTGAACAAACTGCGACGAAAATATTTGTTTCGGATATGGATGGACGGATTGACGGACAGAAGTTAAACAGCATAATCCCTTTGGTGCGAGGTATAAAATTGGATGTGCAATTTTTAGATCTGTTCATAAAGACTTTAGTGAATGTTTTGTTTATTTCTGTTGAGAGTGCAAGTAGAAGTAGCGGTTAAGAAATGCACTCTTTTATCAGAATATTACAAGTTAAATCACAGAGAAAGTATATTTGTTAGCTGCTTGGAAAAAATAAATCAGGAGCTGAAATTCACACTCGATAGATAGGAATTCTGTTAAAATTAGGACAGTTCTGTGGAATGGTTTAGAAAGGAGTATGAATTAGAAGTTGTCGACCCTTCCCGTCAGCATATTTCAAGTCAAAATTGCACATAGAATTTACAACACTGGATTCCTGAGAATATAAAACAGGAGGTGCAGTACATACATCTATGTGAAGATGTGTTGAACTTCTATTGAGTGGTTATGGCGGAAAGGCAGATTAAATACCCCCTTTTCACCACATTTTACAAGTCAAAATTGCAGCCAGATAAAAAAGAAAGATTTTCTGAAAAATAAAATACCTGTCACACTTCACAATAATATAAAGAATCTGTGAAAGTTTTGTTAAAATGTAAAGCTCTTTTAGAGTAGCAGTGGATTAGAAAGTGTGAAGCCGACGACGACGATGATGTGACGCCAGACGACGAGGATCCCTATATGTTGACCTGCTAGAAGCAGGGAACACAAAAAAGCCTTGCATACAGGTAAGATCGAAACTTGATAGCATTCACTATTTTCTAGAATGTCATTTATACCAAAACGAACGTACAGCATTGTTATTAGAATTGTTTGATTTCGAAATAAATGTTGAAACCCTCCTGTTTGGAAATGAAAATTACAATGACAAAACCAACTCGGAAATATTTGCAAAGGTCCGTAATTTCATTAAAAACTCAAAAAGATTCTAAGAGGACAAAAGTCAGCAATGTGTCTTGTACAGTTAAACTGCATGTCTATTACACTGTATACTATGTTTTATCTGCTTTGTTGTTAAACTATGTGTAAATTTTGTATAGAAGAGGACAATTCATAAGTTGGTTTAACTTGTCGTCCGATCCTTTTGCTTTCTGCAATAAAATAACATTAAACTAATGTAATAAAATTCATTTCCAGTACCCGAGTTAAAAGCAAACTTCATAAACTTGGAATCTGATTCGTAGTTGAAGCAGCTGACAAAACAGCCAACAGTGTGATGGCGATGTGACCTTAATAGTTCATTAAAGTACATAAGAACGTGTCAACGAATGCTCTTGACAGCATAAAAGAACTTAGTAGTTAAATATTGCAATAAATAGTATTAAATATTGATGGGGTGTTACAAATACTTGTTAAGTCATTCTTTTGAAAAAACTTCTGAAACTCAATTTCTCCACACTTTATAGTACACTTCTTCATAATCTCATTTAACAAAGAATTTCATATATTAGCGAATGGGTTATTGATAAAACAAATCAAAAATTTATTTGCTGTAAAAGTGGCCGAGATTTTTTCTTTTGTGAAAATAAAGATTACTGCACAAGATAATCATACTGAACATGTGAGTAGATCATAAAATTCAGTTTATTTTCTTCTTGGCAACATTTACAGCAGGTGTAAAGTTAAAATTTATTGGCCTGTTGTAGGAATTCCTCTGTGCACAAAGTGTGCTCATTTTATTGTCAAGAATTACAGTTAAATGGCCAGACTTCACAAATATATTTTCTAAAATTGATTTTAAAGAGAAATTTGATGATGAAACCAGGCTATCTTGATTATCTTTGCATTTAATAACCCGCACCTCTCCGGACACGTAACTTATCATAGAAACTAATTTTGAAAACCTAAACTGTCCTTTTTGGATTTAATCTTTGTGTTTCACAATGTAAATTAAAGACTAAAACATATGATCTGAGAAACGATTTTTTATTCCCTGTTGTATATTTTCAGCTCCATAACCTCTCATCGGCTTCTTCATAAGGGTTATATATTTTAACCTCGTTTTATCCGCGTATGCTGAAATGTTTTAAATATTTATTTATGTAATACATATTTCAAAAACACCTAATTAGATTTGATGCCCTGATGACATTTTATTGACAAGTCGGAAAGTACTCAAGATCAAATGTTGGTTAAAAATAAAACGCCGAATTAATGTGCAAAAACTTCAAAACCTTAAACGATTTCCACAAATAGGAATTCAAATCCAAACTAAGCTAAGGTTCACCACAATGGTATTAGAATATATTCATTTTTGTTTCACCGACAAATTATCAGGTAAAAGTTCATGACCATAAATGAGTAATACAAAGATATAATTTTAAAAATCGGCTGCACCTTTAAGAAATTGATTTCAAACGGGATATCAATCACCTCCAGTCTTTGATGGGAATGTTAATAAAGCTCGCAAATCTGTTGGGAGTTATCAGTTGTTTGAATGAACTTATTTGTGGGGGCTACCTCCATAACGCTGTAATAAAATCTTTTTGAATATTGTGTTTCTTGGGATCAACATTGTCTCTCTTGTCAAAAATTTACAAAAACTAAATTTTAGTCTACTATTTTTTTAACGTCATGCGTACTGTCGATACTTTTAATTTTGATAATTGCATAATCATGCATTGGGTTTTTATTTAATTTATTTTTTATGCTAAATCTAGCTGGACGTGATGATATAATAGTTTTATTTAAAGTTTATTTAAAATTTGTTAAGATTGTGAAGTAGGTATCAAAAACTCTGATTACTCGTTCGAGGTCATTAGTTCTTCATATCTCTTGTTCATTTGTTAATGCATTCCAATGTATCGACGTCAAGAGTTTAATCCAAAAACAATTGGTTTATGATATTTGCATTTATATCGTTATTATTTATAATATTTATGTGTCAAACCGCACTCCCATATTATGGGTTACATGTAGCACCCACGAACATTTGTAACCCTGCCACATACCGTATGTACCTTTACTAAGTTAAGAATCTGTTGTCTAGTGGATGTCGTTGTGTTTATGTATTACAACTACTCATTTTACATGGTAAAATTACTAGTAACTTGTCACTATAGTTACAAACGAAAAGTCCATTGTTTTATTTTAGGCTCTTTTTCCGCTTGTCTTACAGTTTAGACCTTTGTCTATTGTTGACGGACTTAACATCATAAACCATAGATATATTAATTAAAGCTAGGTGCAGCACTGGGCAGGTTAACAACAAAATGACTTGTTGCTTGTAGGTTGAAAACCTTCCCAGTACTTCCGGTAGCAGTAGAACTGTTATCAATCCAGTGGCGCACCTGGCGTTAGTTGATATCACTACATAAGGTGACCTTGAGATGTTGGGTTGTTTTGGACTATTTGGATGGCTATCTCATAGACCATAATACCTGATCTCCTATTTTTAGACGACCATGGCCTAAAGAAGAGAAACAGGCAACAGGGAATCTGATTGAAATCAGCTCTTTGTTTGCCTACGATTTATTACGTACTACACTGTGTGCTGCAATTTTACTTTATCGTTCCAATACCCCTCAGACCTTATCATTGTAACCAAAAATTCCGACAAACTCAAAATCCTATATGGAAGTTTTATTCTTATTGGTTAATCGATATGTCGTACGCACTTTGACCTTGTTTGTTTATGGCGTAAGAAACAGCCTGATTTTATCTGATTGAAATACAGAAAAGAGCACGCAAAACATTATACACAGAAACTAATCTTACTGTTTTTAAACCTTACTTCGTAGAATGGCTTTTTCATAGCATTTTACAGATTCCGTTATGGTATGGACGCTGGTTCATTATTGAAAGTCGTGATGGGACCAATAGAAGTTCAAATTTGACTGTCATTTGGTGGATTGCTGTCTCATGGACAATCATGCCACATTTCTCTATTTTCATATTTATGGAAATCCAATCGCTTATCTTTGAAATATTTTACTATTTTTTTGTCAAGAAGTTGACTTAGTCAGTGGTCCAATAAATCTTTAAAACGTACAGCATGTACTGCCCTCACCTTAGATTTGCCAGGCACATGTTTTAGGTTGGGAATTTCCAATTGTAAATTTTTTCATTAAAAATGTTAATTTTCAAAATGAAATGATATCAATCACCAACTTCTATTAGTTGTTGCAAAAAGATGAGAAAGGAATTTTGCAATTACATTTTTAAGTTTTATGTTATTCTATGGGCATTCTACATGGCCTTTTGTTAAACACCGCAAAGAGAGTTATCTCCTTTTTACATTGTAAATCCCATTGAAACTTTTCATTTGCCCTAGTTTCATATACCAATGAAAGCAATTTAAAACGAAAATAGTTTCTGTTAAGACTAACCAAGATACAACTTTTTTGCAAAATGTTATTGAGATTTAAAAATGATAAGTAAACGCCTTTTACTTTTGAACCATGAGGTTATTCCTTAAAATGTACATATGGCATATAAAAATTCGCAATATCTATTAAACATGGGTAAACTTGTATTTAATCGAAACACTTTGGCCTAAATTCCAAAAGACAGGCTTCAAGGTTTAATATAATCTGAAAGGGTGACCTAGGTTTTCGAAAGTGTTCTAGAATTGTGAACAACTGTTCTAGAATTAGGAAAATAGGATATGTCTGCTATTATCTAAGATAATCATTTCGAAGCCTTCAAAACCGTGGCTCAAGACACCCAGAAAATTACACTGATAATATTGGTTGAACATTGTTAAAACATTGATAATCAGATATTTTACATTCGATAGTTAAACCTTCGAATTTCTCGCCGAGGTTCGAAATTGAATATCTATCTCCATTGTTAAAATACGTTTATCAATTGCTAAAAATGTAAGATTATCTATGTAAAACCTACATGTACATGCATTTTACTTTCACAGAGAATTTTCATGTTTAATCTGAGGATAACCTGATAGACTCGGGATCGACAAATCTATCCAGAGGATCATCCGAACATCAATAAATATTGTATTCATATGATATATCTTCTTTCCGAAATCCTTTTACTTACCAATATTTACTCGGGTATTACTCTGGAATGTTTACTGTCCCAAATAGATTGATTAAAATTAGATAAATGATCATATTAAATCTAATGTCGTGATTTTCAATGATTTTACTTCAATTGATGGAGCGAGTGATATCTTCTTTTGTAAATATCAGGTTAACTATAACAGATCTGGAATAAAAACACAGTTATAATAATAAGTTTAACTTAACAATCATGAAGTTGTGTATCTGAGCAAACACAAGACTTCAGCACATGCCCTTTGTTAAAGAAGATCAATTGAAATATATGAGACTATTTAATGGGCGTCTTTAATATTGTTACTGACCAAATTCTTTTAAATATTTTTGTAATAGAATTTAGTTTGACCCTATGTGTTAAGCTTTGTAAACTTTGTTAATGAAGACCACATACAATGAATGAGAATTATTTAAACAAGATCACATAAATTATATGGAAATATTTTATGAGATCCATGAGATGTGTAAAGCCTCTTGTTTTGTAACCGACCAAATATTTTTGCAACACACTTTAGTTTTCCCTAGGTACCAAGCTCTGTGCAAAATCTGGTACAATCTTGCATGCGAGATTCCCTAATTGTTGCTAGAAGAAATCTATTTTGGTATACTTTACATATTTAAAAAAAATATTTGGTAGAGGCGGATCAGAGAGCACTTGCCAACACATACTCGTACATAAGTGGATCTGACGTTTTGGAAAGGAGGACCTGGTTAGTTTAAACTGAAGACTGAATAGAAACAGCAGATCAAAACAATAACACATGATTACAATATTTATTGATGTTCGGATGATCCTCTGGATTTTGTGTTTCGGGGCCTTTTACAGCTTCCGTTATGGTATGGTTGAAGGCCAAAATGGGACCTGTAGAAGTTTAGATTCTACTGTCATTTGGTGGGTGGCTGTCTCATGGACAATCATGCCACATCTCCTATTTTATATTGATTAATTTCATGTCAGACTAGCCAGACAACTGGGCTGGTGAATACCCTCGGGACATGATCCAGCAGCAGGGGCACCGACCCAGTGGTTTCAAAATACAAATTTACCAATGTTGAATGAATACGGAGAATTTGCGTATGCTATATTATGTACATTTTAAGGACCAAAACATAGAAAGTCTATGACGAGATGAACACCTATTAGTGTTAATGAATTACAAAAAAGAAGTAAAAAAAAAATCAATCAGGAAATATTTACAAGCAGTGCTTAAAAAGATGTAAATAGGTTCGTTAAGTGACGTTATAATGCCATCGTTGTGTAGTTCTTTATATTAAAATTATAAATATTATTCATTCCCCAATATAATATATAACTTTTGACCATATTTCAGTAAGATACAAATGACTGCGTATTTAGGAGCCAAAAGACGGGCAATAACTACGACTTTAGCATGCCGTATTTTGTAACATTTTGATTGTGTGATATCGTCACATTACGGCAACTGTTATTTAAAGGAGTATTTATATAAAGGAACATAACTCCTACAAATATTTAGTAGGTTTGTATCAACCATTTTAATTAATCTTATGTAAGCATTTTTACACAGGTTCATTTCGATCTGTTTTACTTGGATGCTTAAAAGGCTTCGATGAAACTAAACAGTGTAAATATATTACTGAGAGTTTTCTCCCGTAACCCAGATCTACCACCTTAATCAGTTATTATCCGTGGTTACAAGTATACAGTTAAAAATTGATCAGCAAGTGTAATATATAATTCCACTATAGCTTTTTATGCATTTATTTGGCCGAGACTGCTCCATTTTATATGACACAAAACATGACGTTTACCTCTCAGTTCGTGCTATACAATCATATCGAAATTTTTGTGATGTAAGGAGAGTTGCCTTGCTTTGAACGCAATATATATATATTATCTATTATACGAAATATATATATATCTATTATATGTTACGATGATAGACGAGGCGTTCCAAATAAAAATTACGAAACTATTTCAAATGCCTGTCAATAGCTAACCTGGGCCCCTGGTTCAATGACTTTCATACGACTAGACTACAAGCCTGGCCAGGAACCCAGGCTAGCCGACAATGAAAAGAATTAAAGAATTGCCTTAAAACAAACCTTCTTCAAACCCACAAGAATACACTCTCGCTATTAATGATGTTTATGAAGGGACAATGAAACAAATATAATAAGAAAAAATTCTTTATTTCATGAGGGTCATAAAGTATTTATGTAGTGATCGAGGCAGTTCTTTTTTTATAATTCAATAATTGGACATCATCTAACACTAACCCGGTAGGTCGTTCCATATCCTGACAATCGTGTACTGAAACGTACTAATTTCTTCTAGGCAAAATATATAATTGTTGGAAGTAAATCATAAATTATCGTTATGCATCGCATATGTTTTTTGGAAGAAACGAATATGTTCTGAAGCAAGTTCACTCACTTCTTTATACATAAAAATATATTTTTGGCATTTTACTCCATCGGGGAATATTTGCCACTTCCTTGAACTGAAAACAAAATTTGAGGAGAATGAAATATCGCAATGAAGTACTCGTATAATTTAGCAGCTGTTTTCTCGAAGTTTGGTTATTTTGTCTGAATCTTGCTTTGTTGCCTCCTCTCACACTGAACTGCAGTAATCGATATAGGTAAAAATATAATAATATATCAAGGGGTTGTAAAAAGCTGTCTAAGACGATTGAACAATTAGAAAGTTCTTGATTTTTTTTTGTAGTTAACATGGATATCCCAATTCCAAGAAGCTTCTAGAAATGCATTTTTTCAGTATATCGTCATTTTAATCCTATCATACATGACACGGAGAGGTATAAATTACAAATAAATATAAAATACTATGTACAGAAAAGGAGAGTGAAAGCCTTGAGGACAAAATGTCTGTAAAAAATTTTCACTAATTCATCAGGTGTTTTCTGTGTTGTACTAATAATTTGTTCAAATGACAATATATATGGTCCTCGAAGTAAGGTTTCATCTATGAGTCCTTTCCTTTCATTTGAAAAACGGTCACATTTACGTATAAAATGAAATTCATCTCCAATGTCCTAAGAGTCACAATACATACAAGTTCTATATTCTCATTCGAGTTGATTCTATAGTCCTGTTTTTAATGCTGAACGCGTATTGGTCATTCGAAATTAGCACAGGGTAAAAAAATATCCTTCTCTTCTAGTACACGGATGTAATTTTCCAATTTAACACCCATGTTTTTTAAACAATCTGTAATTAAAAGCTTTAGGTGCATTTTGCACTATCATTCTTTCAAAACCTGCTTAAATTGGTCCAAAAGTCGAAGTTTAATTTTACAAATAAGCCAATTAAAACTAGTAAATTTTATTTATCATAGGAGAAACCAGTGTCAACTTAAGTGTCATCTACGTATTGTAGCCATATGACATCATTGTTGACTTCAAACAAAGATCGAATAAATTTATAAGATATAAATGATAATTCTGATAGTTTTTCATCTTATAAATTACCCGAAAATGGTTCAATCCTCAAGTTCCTCTGGGTTTCGTCCAAGTTTGCCGTAAATCATGTAACTAGACGTAGATGTCTTAAATTTCAATAAAAGTTTACACAATCGTAGGAGACGAGATTTTAAACATCCTGTATTTTTACTACATCCCCTAATAATGAAGTGTGTTCTCTTTTTTAAACTTTGTGCATGGCTTTCTTAGGTTTTTCTGTGTGCACTTTATTGGGTTTATTAAATATGCCACTTCCGTTAAATAATACTTTTAGGTAGTTACTTGCTGACAATCTCTACAACCTTGCCAACAAGTGAAAAATGTAAATTAGCTTGAAAACTGCCTTTAGAAGAACAATATTTGTTTTCCCAGTACTAACTTTCAGTCTCCAAATATTATTGCAATATTCCTAAAATTTATTCAGTTGTGATTGATCATCTGTAGACTTTACCATAAGTGTGTTATCATTTGCATAAAATAGTATAAAAATTAAAAAAAAACATCCATTTTGGTTTGAGCATAATTGGATATAGTTTTAAATCCGTTCAAATTGTTATTTTCCAGGAAAATTTGCCAATCGTATACAAAAAGCGTTACTCAGTTAACAAAGCCGGTGTATAGTCACTATCGGTTTTAGTCACAACCGTTATAGGAACGGATTTGTTTTCAAACAGTAGACAAATGTGAAATGGATATTTCGTACCGGTCAACCAATTAAAAAAAAATCCGGTGCGATGACTTTAATCTTTCCTCGAGAAATCCTTGTTGTAGTAGCTTTTTGTCAGAAGAAACTCTCTATCAATAAAATTCTGTTAGGAAGCACAAGTATTGGAGTACCGTATCAACTGAGAAATATACACTCCGTATGGAGGTCTGGCTTGACTGTTGCCAGACCTGTAACAAAGTTTTGTTCTTAATCGGTCCTTACTGCGAATTTCTAGGTGTAACTATAGGTATGAAGCACAACTTTCTGTTTCTGTAGTGTCTTTGATTTTTTACAAATGAACATGTAGAATTTTGATACGACAACGGATATCACATCCTGCATTTTATGGAATTAATACATATAAAGCATATAAATGGAAAAATGATTAATTGAATCTCACTTTTCCGTTAAACAAATCTTTCCACAAAGGATACAAGTTCAAAACTATCGTCAAGACATTAAAACCGGTTTTTGTTGGTACAGATATTAATGAACCTATCGCTTCCTTCCACAAATTTTAATAAATCTGGCATTGAGTCCACCTTGTCTTTCATCACGATTATTGATAACACAGTTTTATGTCGTCAGACATACTGTGTGCGATGACATATCGTGCTGACAGGTTTAATGTTTTATCATTAGGAATCTCACCCTGAGCTTGTTTTCAGTAACGGCGAGCATTCATTAGAGAGGTATTTTTGCATGTATTCTTGTTTAGTATATTTATTGTAATTCAGGTACTCTCTAGTCGGATTGGGTGATTTTCTGTTTGATTTTCATAGTTCACCGGTTACTTCTTTTGTTTTTTATTTTATTCTCTGACCACTCGTTGTAGAGGGTTGGGTCCCACTCAACTAGTTTCACCCACCACATGTCTCATATGTCAGAAATTGGGGTCATCGGTTTGTCAAATTATGAAGTTTACATTTATGTTTGCAAGTTAACTTTAGCCTATTCTAAACTGTTCCTGCATTTATCTTGATTGTGCCCTGTGATTGACTAAATGTAAGTCTTATGTTAAAGTCGGGCTATTGATGACAGTAATTGCAGGAATATTTTATCCTGTTTCTTTTGCTCAAAATAAATTCTTCTGCCTACAAACGTACTTTTTCTCTGGCCGGATTTGGTGAGTTTCTGTTTTATTTTTATGGTTCGGCTGTTGCTGCTTTTGATGTTTCCTTTGGCCGCATTTTGAGGATTAGGTACCCACTAATCTAGTTTAACCCCACCACATGTCTCATGAGCCTGTCCAAATTTAGGAATTGTGGTTATAGATGTGTCATTGTGTTTTGTTAAATGTACATTTTTTACAATTTTCAGGCAAAAGGAGTATTTTTTACGTTTTCACGATTTTTTATTTTGGGCGATTTAAAGCTTTTTACAAGGATTGGTATTCCACTCTTGCTGAAGGCATTGTGGCGACTTCGAGATTTGTAAATTTTCTCTGTTTTTCTCGTGTTTTGCTGTCACTCTTACATTTACCCCATATCTCTTCCCCACAAGCTTGATTTTTTTATGCATTTAAAGATTTCGTCATTTGCAATGCAAGAATTAACTAATTTGTTTAATGCGTCAAAGTGTAAAAGTTCAAAAAGCGGGAAATCCTCTTTCTCGTTTTTGGCTGCCTCGGGGCTGCATTTAATCTCTTAAACAACTTAAATAGACCATCCAAATGAATATCGGACTTGTTCTTATCAATTCTTTTAAAAAATTCCTTGCGGTTTGGTGTATTCAAGTTCTTCAATTTGTCTCTCATTTTCTTTCTATGTATGTGTTTTTATACATTTATCTTAATGGTTTTTGTAACGTATCTTTGCCTCGTGAAAACATCTCGCATTATTTGTTCTTTTTAAATTTCGCTTTACTTTCCTAAAATTGCTTTGGGCACAATAGTTTATTCTCTTTCTTTTTATTCACACTCTTTGCCCTTTGTTTATATATACGAAATGTACTTTTTGCGCTGTCGACAAATAAAACACATACATTGTATGTATAAACTATCCTTCAGCACTTTATCCAATAAGGCAAATTGAAAAAACAATATATCATATTGCCGATAGCCCAG
>JARWCS010338930.1:0-11669 GCA_034783895.1 Geukensia demissa | reverse complement strand
AGCTAGCACGTTAAAAATCTGGCTCAGCGTGTCGGTCTAGTACAAAGCAGGGTTCATCATCATCATTCATTAATATGTTCTCGTCCTGGATATGCATGAAATATTTGCCACTGGACGTTTAGCAACATTCAATCAATCAATCACGTATTTATCATAATGTCATTTAATTTTAGCAAGCGCTTAAACGTGCAGTAAATGTAAGTTACCAGTAAAAACTACGTTTTCTGTTTATTGCTGATCTGTCGTTGTTTTGTTGCTTATACAAAGTGAAGCATTGGAAATATCATGTTACATTTATCTCGTACAATTTTATTGTTAAGCCGTAGTTCCTTTAAATGTTTTGTCTTCTAACAAGTTTCGTCGGTATCGACATCTTGTAATGTTATTTTATGTACCATTTCAGCAAGTTTTATTATACAATAAGTGGTAATTGTTTCGCAGAACAAATCCCCAAATGCCAAAATTCAAAACTAAATTACTGACATCTTCTATTTTAGTCCATAGTTAAAGAACAAATGTTTTTGGGGATCAAGAGAATCTCATTTATAATTGTGCTGAGTTTAAAGTGTAGAAATAAAATGTGTTATTTTATCACAAAGGTTCTGAAACTTCTATATCCTTATGATACAAACGTATTGGACAATACTTTCAAGTGTATTCACGGAAGGTGAAACTATAAAAAATCACACAAGAAAGCTTAAGTTTATACAACTAGTCCAGTTAACACCTCTTTTAAATCTATATTTTTCTCCTTTTTTTGTATCACAGGATTTATCGTGTGAATTGTCATCATATTTCAGATAAAAAATGTTCTTTTAGTGCTTACTTTTAAAATGGTCCTTCTGCTAAATGTCAGTATCAATATTTTAAGAAATTTTAGACCATTTACCCGAAGGGTAAAGTTAGCTATTGCCATCACTTTTCGTCTGTCGTCCGTCCACAATTTTCATTTTAATCTTTTTCGTTAGAAGCGTTTTGCAAATTGGGACCAAACTTGCCAGGAATGTTTATTGCATGGACATTGTAAAGTTCTTTGTGTTTTACACCCGTCGGAAATTCATGTTCTTCCACAGTTGGAATTAGTTTAACATGGAAAATTTCGTCTCGTCTGTAACTGTTAAGCCAGTTCAATTATTTTTGTTCGAATGATCCTTGCATGGTCCTCTACAATAATTATTCACAAGATTAGAATTCCAAGATGGCCGCCACCGCCGGACATAATTGGACCTTACGAGGAATTATTCCAAATTTCTTCTACGATAAAACCACCGAGTGGATCAAATTGAATTGTTGTGAGAAAAGTAATTTATAGTCCTTTAAAAAGTTCTGATTTTGTTGCCGAGAACCGCCACAGTCGGAACGTCGGAACTAGTTCAACATTGGACCCCATGGAAATTTTTTTCAAATTTCTACTCATCCAAAACTGTTAAGCAGATTTAATTTGTTGTGTGAAGCATATGCCACGTACGTAATGTGCCTGTCCAGAGCCATTAACTTGCAATCCAGTTGATATCGTTGTTTTTATTTTAAAATGTTACTTTTTTTACATTGTATACTTTTGTAGCTGATAGTTGTTACATTTCATCTCATTTCTACTTGTCTGAAATTGTTAAGCCAATAAAATGATTTGTTGTACTAATGATTCTTGAATGTTCATCTGTGAAAGTTATCGGAATTGCATTAAAACCAATTGCTCATGTTGGATATTAGGATTCGTTTAACTCCAGCTTTAGTTTTCAGTGTAGTGGTGTGTGAACTATGTTTGTCTTGTTTCATTTTGTTGGCCACGGTCTTGTATGTCTTCCGACTTAACGATTTCTCTCTGCCTCTTTGTTATCTTCGAATTCTTTTAATTAATTTGAATTGACAAATATTGTGCACTACAAACGATTTATATATTTCAAACCTTTTCTACTCAAAATTAATAAAAACGCGAAAAACATTTGTTTTCTTCAAGTAAAAAAGACAGTTTGTCTTATTAAAATAGGCGTTTTCTAGCCTCAATATTGTTTTCAGAGATGAACTTGTGTTTTATTAAATTCTTAAAATGCATGAAACTGAAAAAACATATGAATGAGATTATTTTTATTCCAAAGAACAAAAAGAATTAATAAGGAATAAATGTCAAATAAACATTACATTATTTTTATTCCAAAGAACAAAACAATTAATAAAAAAAAATGTCAATGAATTACATTATTTTTTATTCCAAAGAACAAAAAGATATAAATGTCAAGTGAAGCAAACCATGAGTCCAGTGTATCTCAACTAGTTGTGGACCTGTTTACGAAAATTCAACAATAAGTTGACCTTTGCTCGGATTGGCATTAACCCGAATTAGAGTTAAAGGATTCCACGACAAGTGTCGCGCGCCAGACAGGGAATGCTTTCCATTTCGAAGCACCTGATCCTACTCCTCTTCTGTACAGGAGTTCGGGACGTCCAAGCCTATGTTCTTTTTTGTTTGTTTTTTTTTATCTTTTAGTTTGTTTCGATTTATATCATGTCTCTTTGGATCCGACTATGCACTTTGCTCTCTCGACTGTACTTATAGAAGTAAAACTTATGTCTTGTGTTATTTCATTCCTTTTTTCGTTAATGTTGTTTGTTTTAAGCATGCGGGTTAAAAAACATTATTTACGTGTAAATGGGCTACTCATATATTTCTATTTTCAAAATATCTTGATTTAATTTAGGAAAATCCACCTCCACAGGAAACTGACAATGATGGAGAGGTAACAGCTGGTTACATTTATTTTTCAGCTTTAAAAATGATATAATATATATAATCTTAAGCAGAAGGTTTTGGGTTCATTTGGTTACTTAATTTCCTGCTTCTGCACATATTTCACACATGTTCAGACGGTGTAAGGATCTTCACATGATAAAATTATTACAAGGCACGAACTATTTGGAATTATATGGGTGGCTTTTGACTCAAAAAATCATTGTCCTGATTTTGGCAGAAAAAAATCTGTTCCAACATTTAAGAAAAAACATATTTTTCTTGACAAAATTGTAAGTAACATTAAGAAAAAATGACCTGACCAAGATAAATATCCAGCCACATCCTGTAAAATCAAAACGTAGTGCCGAGATAAGCACCATCACTGTGTGTTTCAAAGTCCTGCATATTTTTCTATTTACAGTAATGATATTCTTTTACGGAAATGCAATACAAAATTGTTGTAGAGAAAGCCTATGTATAATTTTGTATTTGACTATTTTGGAACAAAATAGTAATTGATTTTAAAATTTAATAAAATATACAATAATCCAGCTGCATTCGTATTGACATTTTATTTCAGATCACCTATAGTCACTTATCTTCACTGCAAGAATTTCCTGTCACAAATATATTGCAAGATTATAAACTTAATAATATTGCTTTGCATGGGGCATTATACTAATCACACCTTTCTATTTTCCTAACTTGTATTACATTTTTTATTCAGAAAACTCAATTGATGCACCAGGTAAGGCTTTCACTGACATATGTTGTTATATGTGGTTTGAAAAGAAACTAAATTAACCAATTTGTCTTCTAATTCGATTTTTTATATGTTGTTTCAGTATTTTTGTCGTGTATATTGTTTCCATTTTTAACACCTAAATACACCAAATTTTAGTTCGTCTATGATTTACGTGGTGATAACTAACCGAGGTCTTATTTTTTAAATTTTATTTCAAGTTTATTATGATTGTTTATTTAATGATTGATCATTTCAGTCAAGTTCCAATCCTCATTTTAAGGTTCAGCATATGTTAGGGATGAATTTCATCATTTATTTTAAATATTCATAAATATTAAACCTTTATAGCCTTAATATATTTCCTTTCCTTTGAACTCTTATATGTATTTTCATTGTAGAAATATATTCAGAATAGATTGTTAACTGCTATATACTAAATAGTTATTTTGTTATAATTCCGTTGAAACTCCAGTTGCAAAAACGAATGTTATCCTTTTCGATTATTCAATATTAAATAAAGTGTTAAGTATACATTAATATATTTAAGCCAATTAAACGACAGTCAACAATTAGAACTGTGAAAGAAGATGACGAAGATGACGACGAGGAAGACGATATTTTAGATGATCCTGATCTGGATATCAACAAGCCTAATGAGGTACATATACTAAAAGAACAAAGAGACTCTGCATCTATATATGTAATTTCCATTACATGTTATATTCAACTGTTCGTTTTTCTCTGAACACTTACGACATTTATTCAAAATATTTACAGAAGATTTAGGCAACGAACACTTGTGAAAATATCATTTTTTCAAATCACAGTTTACGAGATTAAAAAAAAAACACTTTTTTACCCAAAAATAGCAAATCAACATTTTGACCCAAATAATGAGGAAGAGACATTAATTGATGAACACTTCATCAAATTTCATCAAGATTTGAAAACGTATTATTGATTTCAAGAACATGTGTCGAATTCAAAAGGTCGATATGTGAGTTCACTTTTTAGCTCCTTAAAATTTCCCTCTAAGGTCAACGGATATCAAGTAATTGATGTGATTTATTTTCTTTTGACATTTGAAATGATCAAATTCTTCATAACTTTCCAAACATTTCGAATTTAGCTTCCAGTTTCATTAAATATTTGCATTTTAATGTATGGACAATTTATTTTTTCCGTTAGTATACATTTCTTCTCTTATGATGCATTGTGGAGCATATATGACCATCTCATAATATCTGGGGTTAAGAGAAAGAGGATATCACGACCATGTACGTTTGCATTGCTGCTTTCTTTAATTGCCATTTCGGATTTTATATATTCATTTCCATGATATTGATCTGTTTGACGTTGACCATTTTAAAAACGAAATTTTCACAAGCAGGAACAGAAGGTGCCTATCTTCACGAGAACCTAACCTACTCCGTGCTTGGTAAAGACCTTCGCGGATTTCAAGATTTTGGTCATTTTGTTTGTTTCGGGTGTGTTCTATCTTTCATCTGACCATCTAATTAGTTGATTTGATTAAATACTTCCCAATGAATATATGTTCAAAGTACGTGTATTTCGCAAAAATAAAACTGTACATGCTAAGTTAACTTCTATTCTTTTCCTGTTTAATGACAATCCCTTTGCGCTGAAACTAAAATGGGTACAAAAAGGAAGCGAATAGCTCGCGCTATTCCTGTCCCATAAAATATCATCTGTTTTACCTATGTGTTAGCTCTCTTTTTTGTTTGCCTTCGGTTCTTTCTACATACGCTTTGGTTGTTCATATACTTGATCAACACCAAATACATAAATCTTTCTAAACCATTAGGATTATTATTTTAGTATAAAATAAGTTGATTAAAAGGTTTCGTATAGTTATGAGTGATTATATGTTTTATAGCTAGGCCTCTTTCCATTACACCAAGCAATACTACGCACGGATCCAGTCACCAGAAACAGACTGGTTTCCAAATTCCTTGATAATGGAGCAGATGTCAGCGCAAGAGCTCTCGAAGTAAGTAAATATATTTACTGATATATTTCCATTCTTCAGCATTGCATCGGGTTGAATGCTTCGTCGAACCATCCAAAGAACATTACCCAGATTGTTCGATTATCTAAAATGTCGTGAAAATTATGTTAATGCGGGAGTCTTTGTTGACTATCCCAACCTGCATCGACCGGGGTATAGAAAAAGGCCGTCCGGTTCCTCCATCTGAAGATAGATTCCCTGCGAAAGGGAGTTCGTTGATTGAGCGGGATGTCTAAATACTCTTCGCACAAAAAGTGCCGAGGATGAATAAGCAACTGTATGATCCTCCAAAGGGGCGTCTGTTGTTGTTGGGGATGTTTAAATTCACAACCCGCCGGAGAGAGAAGCTAAAGACGTCTTATGATTAGAAATTGCCACGTTAAATGCATATTAAAGACCCCTTCCAACAGCTCGTTGTGAGTTGTCAGAAGTCGGCCAGTTACCAACCCTACCCCACACTCATTTTTGTCCAGCGGCGGTCAAAATTGCCCACCCTAAATATTCTCGGTTTACAGTCCACAATTGGATAATTATTTGTTAACTCGCATCTGTCATGGATATGCCTGAAATATTTCCTGATGGACGTTAAGCATTAATAAACAACTAATTTGTAGTTTATCGTTATTTGGAAATATTGATAATCCTCAAAATATTTGATTGATGAAATGTTGCTAAACGGCAAATATTCTATGCATATTCAAGACGAGAGATTATCAATGAATGATGATGAATGAAATCTGCTTTGTACTAGTCCGACACGCTGAGCCAGATTTTTAACATGTAACTCACGAAAGCAAAGGTCTACAGGAAGACATACTACTGTAAACGGATAAATTATTCTGACAATGGGCCGATCAGTTTATTATCTTACTCTCAATGACTGCGTGCTTAGTGGAAAAGCAGCAAATACCAATTTTAATGTCTTTCAGTTGACCAGCCAAGGATCAAATTCCCCACCCCTCACACTCGAGACGAGCACGCTAACCATTATACCATATTTAATGTTTGTGAATGATTTTAAATTTATATTTATGACGATTCATTAGCCCATTTGTATAATATTCTAGTGGTCAAAGGTTAATTCCATAGTTGTTTACAGGGTATATTCACAATACAAACTTAACTTTACACACAAGAAATCTATCAAAGAAGCAAGTTTTTGTTAAGGTCCATCTTAATTGCTTCTGTTTCATTAAACTGTACATGAAGATTAAAAATTATTTGAAGTTCATGTTGTATTTGATTCATTCCAGAGCGAGGAGCACGACGAGGTAAGGGGGTTATGGCATGTTCAGCTATTTTGTCAATATTTAGATCAATATAGCATTCTGTAGATTACTTAACATGCTTATTTTGAATTTTGCTTATATGATATTAGCGTTGTAACCAGTTATCAGTTAATATAGTCAGTAAAGTCAAACCTGCCTTAGTGATTACCTCTAATAAGCAACCACTTGCTTTTAAAGGCCATCCGTTTCATTTGCCAAAGTTGGGGATTTATCACGAATGAACTTTATTTATGAGTACATTTGTCTTTGATGGTAACTTTTGGCTCTTCCCAAAGGCGACCTCTCAACACAAGTTTGGCTGTATTTATATCTTGCGTACTTGTGAGGATCTTTTTTTATTTTTTTTACTTTGTTTTTACATACGTTGTGTTACATGTGTATGGTGACAGGCTTTGCTTTCTTATCCTTTCTTTCACACTAGTTAGAAACATCTTTATGGTAGTTTTAACAATTAGTTTATTAGCAGGTTAGGGATAAAATATAGGTTTTTACCATATTATTATACAGAAATACCAATATAAATCTAATTATAAACCCTTTAACCAGTGTGAAGGCTTCAAAAACATTCAATACTTTTAAGATATTTTAGCAATAATGGGAATAACTCGGGTTTGAAATAAATACATCTGACGTTTATTACATATCTAACCTTATTTCCTTTGAAAAAAGAGGAAAGTGTATGTATTTATCTTTTACATTAGTTAACATGTTTTTGTATTGTTTTAGATTTTATAAAGCTAATTTGCATGTTGTCAAAATCACACTGTAATTGGACAGACATTATACGAGATCTTTAGTTGGCATTGCTTACGACTCCAGTTTGCTTGAGTATCCTGACCATGGTCTATAGCCACATTTGACATAAAACTTAATGATGACATGACTAGGGAATAACTATATACAAATGTTAACTTACCTTTTCAATTAAGTATGTGTTGCTGAGTTTACTGTGCATTTACATTGTAAACTTTGTGTTTTTTATTCACAGTGTAATTGCATTTTTGATTAATATAGTTGCATGAAACCAAGTTTTTAGTACAATTTGCAGGTATTTATAAAATGAAAAAAAAAGTATACTGTCATCTTTAATGTTTGAGCTTTTGTGTAGAAGCCTTGATGACATTGATGGGTTTTCAGTTTTTTATTCATTATTTTAGGTTTTTCGAATAGTATGTAGTTATTTGGCTTTTACCTTTGTTTTAGGGAGGAAACACAGCGTTGCATATGGCAGTAGCGAGAGATCAGATCGGAACAGTTAAAATACTCTTAAAGTATAAACCATTGTACAGTGTACCTAATAATGTAAGTAAACCGAAATTAATAGCAGTTAAAAGTCAAGGGGAGAACAAAGCCATGTTTTTGTGGCATTAAGTATTTACACGTGATCTTTGAAGGACGCTGTCTGAAACGCTAACCTTTATTTTTTCTTGTTAATTTTAATACTTTAAGACTAAGTCTAGAGGAAATTAAGATTTTTTTCTTAATTTCCTTAATGTTTTGTTGCCATCAAACATACATACATATTATTACATATTGTAAAAGGAAGAAATATGGAATTATTAAATTATCTGTGTCTTTGACTTAAATTCACATGGAGAATCGATGCAAGATTTTAAACTTGTAGTTTCGTGTGTAATCAGGAAGGACAAACTGAAATGCAAATTGCAGAGGAAAATGATAATAAGGAAATGGTAGATGTGTTAAAAGAATATGAAAAGACATTGCCTCCAGATAAAACAAAAACCAACCTGAAACCAAAGGAAAATTCAAAAAAGGAAAAGAACTGTGCCATCTTATAGTAATTTGCATTCTGCTTTGAATGGCATAATATAACAAGAGTGGTTTTTTTGCGCATGTGTCTGTGTTTACTGTACATGTTGTGGTTTACGGTGGTGTGAATATACTAAATCAGCCTCGGATATATAACATACGTAAATCTAGTGGTTAAAACATACAATAACCAAAGTCCTGTTCAAGAACAAACGAATGAATCACAATAAATACCTTAGAATTGAACGAAAAATTCCTTTCGATAAGTTTGAGTTCATGTTTGTTCAGTTTTAGAGGTGTTTTAAATACCGTGGCAAATTTCATACACCTGTGGTCAATCAAAGTTGCCTTAAGTAAAAATCGATATATTTATCAAGACGACAACACTGGGAGGTAGCGTTTCACTGCAAAACTTTCAACCTATTAACAAAGCCAAGATATGAACAAATCGGAATATATATGGTCTTAGAGCGACAGCAGCAGACAAATTTTATTAATCCTAAATTTTGTCGAAAATCCACTTGCTGTGTCTTATCTCCAAAGTTTTTTTTTATAATTTTTTCGATGATTTAGTTAGTTAGGGGTAAATAATAAAATAATGCAATATTTCCAAAACTGAAATAAAATAAAAAGTACTGCTGTATAATGGGAACCAAAATTAATACAACATTCTATTACCGTTACGCTAAGCTAATTTTTAACCTTGTAGGATGTCTTCGCGCATTTGGAAATCAAAGTCTTGTTAAAATACACTCAACGACTAACAGTGATACTTGTATTTAGTTAACAATTTTGCGTACAAAGAACTTTTCTGGATTACCAAATAATCAGGTTTGCTCATTTGTTAAAGTTGTCTAAAATAAATTTCAAAAGTGTTCTTGTGGAATCTAATTGTTTCCTCTACTCAATATATAAGGCGATTGATGAATTTGATTCTGAATATAGTAGTTTATATTAACGCTTTTGTCTGGTAACAGTTGGTATATCACTTCTATTTGATTTATTTTACTATAAATATGTCCTAATATTGTATTAACAGCTGTTTTACTTGTAGTTAAAGCTAACTTGGCAGTGAAAGGCTACATGAATGTAACATCTTATGTAATTCTAATGTATAATCTGACTCTGGATTTGTAAAATATCTCAAATTAAATTATTCAAAAAAATCGTCGTCCTTCGCATAAATCAGTTGGGAAAGGTTTTAGAGGCTTTCATACTGAAATGTTTAATGAAAGTTCAAACCAAATCAAACTTAAATTGTCGTATAGTTAATCAACAAAGCAGCAAGTCAATACAAGTTAAGGTGAAAAAGTTGAATGTCGACCTTGAAATGTTCGATAATGCAAATGTGTTCAGTTTTCGTTCTCTTTTATTAATTCTGATTTACGTTATATCGTTAAACTTTATTTTTTGAGCAGTCTAAACAAAATGTGTCAATCTGTTTTTTATTTTACGTGTCAAGTACAGTCTGTTTCCTTAAGTAAGCTTAAGAAAAAGCAATTAAGAACTGGGGGTCACTCAGGAAATCATCAGTCTAGTGATTTGGCAATCTCGTGGGTTGATGGGTAATCCAATATGCAGTTGACTTCAGAATGTTTGAAATTTTTCATGTTTATTTTCTTTTAACAGGATGGGAAAATGCCGCACGAAATTGCTGAAGAAAACGGAAATTTAGAAATGATGAAACTTTTAGAGGATTACAGAAGGAGTATGATGAATGAAAGGAAACAAAATGCTGATTCTGGATTTTGTACTATTTTATGAAAATGTACCTATCACCTCATGAACACCATGTCGTCCTCGGAACGCCGTGCGTTAGCAAGCATCGTCCGGTGATGTGACTGTCTCGATCCTCATTTTTGAAGAAACTGCTATAGCTTTTCTTGCTATTAGTAGATCATGTGCCTCATGCGGTCATATATACAAGAAGAGTCCAACACATATGAGTAATCGGACAGAATTGGTTATGAAAAGGAAACTTGGGTTCGTCTGCCAATGTCGATTGCAGACTTTAAAAAGCCATAAGCAATCAACTTCTTTTTAATCATCTTAAATTTTATCCACGAGAAGGAGATCAAATACTCATTGGAACAATACTATCATCTAATTAGCATATAATAAGCTTGGTAAAAATATAAAAATGACATCTTTCATATCATCATATAATTATATTCCTTCCCTCCGTCATTAGAAATCATTTGTCAATTTCATCCAAATACAAGTCAAACCAAAGATGAACAGATCACTGCCATATTGTAAATTACTGCTCAGAGCATTGTAGCTTGTGTAATATGATACCATGTTCCTGTTCGTCAATACAATTATAGAAACACATGCTGTTGCAACAAAACTGGATGGATTATATATGCCATTAAAATAAATGTCAGTAGACATCCATTACCCTGAATCATTAAGCCACCATCTGGAAATAAACGTTTATAGTTCAAAATTCATGCTTTAGTATTGCCGCAAATAAATATATTTTATATAAAACATAAATTTATATCAAGAAGCAAGTATCTTATGTTTAGTCAGAAGAGATGATGATTAACATCCTAAACAGCAAATAAATGCTCTCTGTTGGACGGTTCACAGAATGCTGCTTTATTGTACTAAACCGACACACTGAGGTGGAATTTTAACGTGCTATCTACCTCAGCAAGTAACAGGCCACGGTAAGACATACCACCATACCCGGACACAATATTCCGACACCAGTATAGCTGACTTGTCTTTTTTCGTACTCCTAAACATTACATGCTCGGTGAAGAAGAAACATACAGCAGTTTTATTGTCTTTCAGATTTATTAGTTGTCTTGATCAGAGTCTTGCTGTTTGAACTCAAGAACTTATAATTGCAATAATAAAAAAGTTTGATATGGTAGTTTGTATTTGATGGAATTTTAATGGATGCCCAGTTATAGTATTAAAAGTAAAATCCTTGAAAGAACATAGATTAGGTCGATTGTCGTGTTTTATGGATAATTTCAAATTTTGTATTTTTGGAGGTGGGTGGGTTTACAGCTTCCGTTATGGTATGGACTCTGATTATTTATTGAAGGCTGTAACGGGACCTGTAGAAGTATAAATACGACTGTCACTTGGTGG
>JARWCS010338919.1:1192-11669 GCA_034783895.1 Geukensia demissa | reverse complement strand
TCTTGTCTGTCTTCCGACTTAACGATTTCTGTCTGCCCTTTTGGTATCTTCGAATTCCTTTTTCAGACTCTTGGATCTGATGCAACAGAACAGGCCTGTGAACAGGAATGCCATGTTCTTATCACACAAGACCATCTTTTGCAGTTTGGTTGTCCACTCGTCTGTAAAAGGTAGTTGTTATATACTGATAAACCGCAATGGTTGCCTCTTTTCATTCGTGGGTTGCAATTACTTTTATCCAGTTGTACTTATATTGCTGTTATCAATATAATGTTATTTTGTATTCAAGTAGAACATCCGATTTATGTTTATTGTCTTGAATATATTTCACCTTCTTGCTTTTAAGAATTTACGCAATATAGTATTCAATCATTTTAATCAGTTTAGAGATTAGTTTTCCTACTGCTGTTATATTTTGAATGTTCAATCGCCCTTGGAAAACTTTCTTATTTTTAAAATGAGTATTCTTATGTATAGTTTCACATTTTGTATTTCGGGGCCTTTTAAGTTTTCCGTTATGATATAGATTCTGGTTCATTGTTGAAGGCCGTAATGAGACCTGTAGAAGTTAAATTTCTACTGTCATATGGTGGATGGCTGTCTCATGGACAATCACGCCACATCTCCTATTATTATATTCATAATCAAGAAGTACTACTTTACCCTCAAATCAAGCAGATAGTTTATGGTTTGAAATCGATTCTTATGAAATATATTTGTCGAGTTCAAAATATCTATCGGTTTTGAAATATCATATTTTCCTTGTTAAGAATAGTAATTCCTCCAATAGCAAATTACAAAACATACGCTGAATATGTATTCCAAAAATAAAATAACTCGTGCAGTCCTCCAAATTTTGGATCCAATAAACATGATTGAAAATGACTTTCAATCGGAAACAAACCCATGACAGAAACAGGAATTGATAATTTGATTTTTTTATAATCATTAAAATGCAAACACCTTTTATAGCGACTTTAATTGGTGTACATATTTGCCTGCCTTTCGTCGAACAACTCATGATAGAAATGTTAAAAGTCGTTGTACAGTTATACATTTTCGCCTGTTTAAATATCATGTATTATCGGTAGATTTACAGCAAACCTGACAACAAAAAACTTTTACGACTGATAAAAAACACCAAAAACACAATCGATAATATTTCAAATAAAAGTTAAAACTATCCTGTCTTGGTTTGGTGCCTGAAAATCCACAATATGATAGATTTTTCATATAAAACACAGCTAAACTATGATGGGAATAAAGTTAACTTTGTATATATAGCGTTCATTAATCAAGAGATAATTTGTCTTTACAAGGTAAATATGCACATGTTGTTTTAGTTTCTGACATGTTAAGAATCAAGTTCATTTATCTTAACTTTATATTTTGGATTTTTCTCATTTGTTTTACAGTCTTCAAAGTTTGGTACACAGATTTGGGCTTCACTCATCTGGTACTCAACCAGCCAAAAGATTGATCATTGGTAAGCAGTTCTGAACATATTAACTATAATTAGGTCTAGAATCAGATACATCTGGCATTTGTAACCCAAAGTTACAACAAACATTCAGTAGAGCATAAAAATCAGAAGTATACAATCCTTACAGATCGATATTAGTATTAAGTGTAATTGCCAAAATATATCATCATAATTCAACAAGTCAATGTTAATATCCTATAAATAGAAAGGTTGAATTTGTCTATCTTTAACTTGTTTATATATATCCGGCATTATATCACTTAAATTAGTGTTTAAATAGTATTTGTCTGTGTTCATGTTTTAAAGGTGGTTGTAACTAAAAAAGTATAGAAAAATAATTCAAAATTACCAGAGTTCTAAACAAAAAGCAAGCGAGACAGAGGACACTTGTCCTTCCGGATTGCCCTGATTCTAATCCTGTTTTGTAGAAGATGTCGTGAAGTTCATATTTTTTTTGTTTCTTTGTCTTTTCTCTTTGTACTATGCTTTTTGGTCTTTTGCATGGAAGTTCTACACTTCACTAAATCTTATATCTTTTTATTCAAAGGCTGTTAAATTTTATCCATCCTTAGTTTACTATCGAGGTCGCAATTGAAAACAGAAGACTTAATATTTCTGGCATAAAACTAGGCTAATTGTGTTAAGAAGTCTGTCTGATTTGCTGAAATAAATTATTTCCTGGAATAAGTCAAGTTGAAGTAGATTCAGATAAATATCTGTAGACCCTTTTTGGAAAAAATAAAACTGTAAACACTGAATGAAAATACACAATTTAAAAAAAAAATATTTTCCTTGCAGACAGCTTATTTCAAGGTGATGAGTTTAGGACACTTGTAAGCGGACTAGTCCATACTCTTGGAACAGATGAAACAGAACAGGCATGTGAACAGGAATGCCATGTACTTATCAAAACAGACCATCTCCTACAGTTTGGTTGTCCACTTGTGTGTAAACAGTAATAATATTATAATAAAATAAATTTCATGTAAGTCATCTATCGGGCAACGTAGTAGTCTGTTAACGAAGTTTAGAAAAGAAATCGACAGATTTTAAGTTCAAACAGACGAAGTTCAGAGATCAATAAATAAACAAAGATCCCGATTGCATTTATTAATTAAATATAATTTTATGTATAACTTTCTTCTAAATCTAAAAACAAATTGGTTCTGAACCTTGTGGTTTAACTGACGTTGTCCCGAATAGAGAGTCAGAGGATTAATCGAGGTATTTATCGTTACATGGTGAATTTCAATTTTTTAAATTATCATATACATGTATATAAAGTGCCTGAAGCAGGTCAAGTTTTGTTGCCCATAACTTATTTTTAAATGGTTGTCGTAACTTATTCGATGTTTTTTTTCTAGTAAGCGCTGGTTGGTTAAACTGAATCCAACAGTTTGGAGACTCATTTTACCTAATTTTGTGCTATTTTATATGTATCATACAATGTCTTACAGTTTACAAAATTTGGCACACCGATTTGACCTTACACCAACATCTGGTACTCAGGCAGGCAAAAGGATGCTTATTGGTAAGTCGGTTTCAACTTTATTTATGTAATTGAACCCATAGTAGAAAACTGATGGAAGACAGGTGGCAATCATTAGAAAAGAATTACAAGACAGATTCATGAACTATGCAAGAAGAAAGTTTAGCGCCAACAAACAGCATTAAAAACAAGGTAAGGGGAGATTATCCGGGAGTCAGTTGTCAAAAATTATATAATTCTGCATTAACTAGACCGATATAACTACCAAATAGAGATTTGAAAATTATGTCAGGGAATCAACTTAGCATGGAAATTCAGAAATTTCTTAAGACAGTGACATAATAATTTCGATTTTTATGCCCGTTTTGCTAGAAGATTTTTGAAATATAATTTCATATTTTTTAATTTTAAATTTTTGCAGAAATTGTTGATTTCTCTTCACATTACATCACAATTTTCTCATTCTAAACTTTAACAAAAATTAAAAGCTTTGGTTCACCTTTTGGTTTGTTTCAAAACTATTTAGTTCTAGGTAGGAAATGAACTTACATTTTGACATTAACTAATCTGATTCTCACAAAAAGAACACGGACGATTACATATGATGGTTGAATTTTTTTTATTGTAAACATGTTTGTTATATTTGTTTGACGTGTATTGTTTTAGCTTATCGACATTTTAACGGAAACCAACTGCACTCCCCTTCTGGCTGATTGATTTCTTTATTCGTATGAGGCAGACTCTCCTATCGTATCTTTTGCAATAAAAAGAAAAAAAAGTTGGCTCGGATTTTGGTTTCATATTTCGTTCCATAAATGAAGTTCCTTCACTAAACAATATAAACTGTTGATACGTCGATCACAATTCTTCCTTTGATCTTGAAATCAAATAGGCACACCCATGTATTTCACATACCTAGAATTGAAGATAAAGGCGAGTTGAAATTTATTCGATTTATTGATATGAATTACACAACATCTGAAACAAAGTAGATTCAAATATAAGAAATTTATAGATTTTTTGAATAACACAGTCGTTCGACAAAACAAAGATACACCATTAAATAACAATTTTCATTGCAGAAACCTTATTTCAAGGTGAAGAACTCAAGTTACTCGTAAGTGGATTAGTCCATACTCTTGGAACAGATGAATCAGAACAAGCATGCGAACAAGAATGTCACGTACTCATCAAGTCAGACCATATTTTACAGTTTGGTTGTCCACTTGTGTGTAAAAGGTAACCATATCATATTACAACAAATGTAGTATTTGGTAATTCATCTTCTGTAAAATTAAATTTTTACTGTTTCACAATACACTTTATTAAGCGAAAAAAAATTATGGGTCAGTTTGTTCGTTTTCTAGATATAAGCATGTTGGGGTTCTTTCTATTAAAACCCAGGAAGAAATAAGTAGAATTTCATAAACAAATTTGAAATGACATTTTATAGTGTATTTAATGAAATTAGGTCACTGGGCAGAAACAATTAACGCTATATAATGGATAAACCAGAGATGTTCAAAAATTTTACCAAAAAGGCTGAGCATGAGCAGTGAACATCCTTCACAACGAAGATGAAATATTAAAAAACTGCACAAAAACAGTTGAACGGCTAAGACTCCAGTCAGTGTTTATATCATCGTCCTTAGATTGCGGCTTTAAGTTAAAAACAAAAAAAATTACATAATGTGCATAAGTGTCACTAGCAGAGCAGAATCTACTTTCGATTTTAGAGCTTACGATCATAGTGTCAAAACGCTTATTTTTTTTGTTGAGTGCTTCGTGAACCGATGTTTTTCTATTATTTCTTTCTGTTTGTCGTTGCTTGTCTGTCTATTCGCGTAACAATTTTTGTTAGCCCTTTGGGTATTTTCGATTTCTTTTTTCTAAAACTCGTGTTTTAAAGCTTACAATTTTCAAGGAATATTTAGCATAATACCAGTTTTTTCAATGTCTTTGGTTTGACCCGGCCGGTATTTAAACCGACGACTGTTCACTCTCGAGGAAAGCACGCTAACCATTACACCACCAAGGTGGTTAAATCCTTGATGTAGTGGAAGTAGTACTGCCGGTATCTGATTCGTAAATGTTTGTCATTACTTATTTTATTTTGAGTAAGCGTTGGTTAGTTAAAATTTATTCAGCATTTTGGATGTCTCATGTCACCCGACTTTGTGCTTTTGAATTTAAATTTTTCTATAATATATATTACAGTTTACAAAGTTTGGTACATCGATTTGATCTTACTCCAACAACTAGAGCTCCACCAGCCAAAAGGCTGGTCATTGGTAAGTTCGCTTTAATCTTCTAAATGTACTCCGGACAATAATAGAAAATTGAAGAAAGACATGTGACATTTAAGGGCAAGAAATAAAAGACAAATTCAAAACACCAAACCTTGTTTTGACTGGACAAACACCGTCACAAAAACACAAGTAGGTTTATGTTTTCTGAGAGAGCAAATTGTCTTAATGATGTAATTTTTCATTTAATAGGCTTATATTAGGAATAAGAACCCAGTGAGTCGTCCAATAAAATATAAAAATAAAAGTACTGCCCTTACCAGATACCTTTCAGGCACATAAAAACCGTTTTAGGTATTTTTCACATTGTAATTTTTGTCTTCGAAAACATATAATGGAATGATATCCACCACTTTATTGTATAAATTGTTTCATTGAGATGAGAAAGAAATTTTACAATTATATATTAAGTTATATGTCACTCTACGAACATTCTACTTTTTGTAAAACCCCGCCAACTCTCGGCGCCAAGAGAGTTATCTTTCTTTAACATTTTATTTCCCATAGAGACTTTGTCATTCTACAGGTTCATTTATCATTGAAAAGCATACAAAAACGAAAATAGTTTCTGTTAAGACTCATCAAGATACATCTCTTTGATAAAGTTTATTGAGATTAATACTGATAACACCTTTTACTTTTGAAAAGGCTTCCATGAAGTGTAGTTTACAGACAGTAGCTTAGGAGGCAATGAAATTATTAATTTATTATAATAAATGAATAATGTACTGATACACATTTCTCAACAACTAAAACGAAGGTAGATTCACACAATGACACGTTTTATTATCCATTGACAAAAAATAGATACACAACCAACTAGAACTTTATCCCTTGCAGACAGCTTATTTCAAGGTGATGAGCTTAAGACACTTGTAGGTGGACTAGTCCATACACTTGGAACAGATGAATCAGAACAGGCATGTGAACAGGAATGTCACGTACTCATCAAAACAGACCATGCCCTACAGTTTGGTTGTCCACTTGTGTGTAAAAGGTAATAATATCATAATAGAACGAATTAAATAATGAAACTTTGTTTAGTTTGTGTACGAACAGGAATACCGTAAGTAATGAAAAGACCAACGAAATAATTCGTTTTTTTACAAAATATTTATTAAGGTAAAAAAAAAAACAAAATATTTTTTTCCACATAAAATTAGAATAATGTGCTATATTCCTCTTTTTAAATATCATTCAAATCGTCACAAAATGAACACAATTGGACGTACCACCCAAAACTGTTTTAATTATGATTTTTATTTTAGCGGTAACGGAAAACAATATCATGTCAGCATCATAATACAACTAATACAACTATTTGTATGAAGAAAACCGCTGCATAGAGGGATTGCCAGTTAGTGGTGCATTTTCCTGCAAAAAGTTGACGCCACTATGCAAATATTTGGACGTCATAATGTGAAACGACGCCATTTACACTGATTGACCCGAGGTCATTTGGACAAATTCATTCATGTAATGAAATGTGTAATACGTTTAATGTCCATGTTCAAATCCGGTATTAGTTATTTCAGGGTAAAAGGGAAGGTTATGGCTATGCGCTCGACAATTGCAGGGTAAAGCTTATAATTGAGAACTCACAAGGTTGCAGTACACTCAAATTTTAAATAAGTATTATGTAGAGTAAAATTTTTGATGTAAGTATTGCTATAAAATAGAAAATAACGTTTTAGTTCAGTTTTTAATCTTTGTATTAATATTTGTCCCTATACTTAGTTACTACAAAATTGAAAGGAACTTTTTTGTTAGTTTTAGTTCTTTGTATCTATATTTATCTCTTATTTCTTACAGTTTACAAAGTTTGGTACATCAATTTGGGTTCCTAGACACACAATCTGGAACCCAACCAGCAGTAACTGGTACCCAAGCAGCATAAAGAGTTTTTCTTGATTAGCAGCAGTCAACGTTTATTTATTAAATTTCAATAAAAAATTACGACAACTATATTTAATGATATGAATTTTATGTTTATTTAGAAATCCGTTTAGTTTCTTGATTAACTGAATATAGTTTTTGAGGTTTTAATACTAAGAAAACAAATGCACACAAGCAGAAGGATTATTTGTTTTGTTCTGTTAATCCAACATTCAATCATCTTGCGTTTTTTGTTGGTCTTGTTCTTGTCTGACTTCTGATTAAAAGATTTATGTTTCCCCCTTTGATATTGTCCGAATTCTTTTATGAATTCAAAACATTTTAAATACAATACTTTAACTCTTCATATGCTTATTGTTTGAGTATTCCATGCTAAATGCTATCTATTTTCCAAATTGAAACTGTATGTTTACTTGTTTTTACAGTCACTTCGTCAAAAGTGGTATGCTGTACAAACATATTTTAAGAACTTTTTTCGTGCCCCTTAAAATTTACTTTTACAATAATGACCCTGAACTACATGTCTCAGCACATGGGAGCAAGCAACTTAACTTTGGTATCATAAAACAAACTTTCAAATCACAAAACAACATTTGTTTTGTCATACAACGAATCTGTTTCTGTGGACACCAGCTGTGTATTTAGCTTTGCAATAACTGTTGGTTATCCACAGTAGACGTTTACTTTATTTATAAATATATCAGAATATTTTGAAGATTACAACGACATTGTTGTAAGTTCGATTCCTGATGGGAACGGCTTAAATACCAAATCAGACGATTTTGAAGGTGAAAATTACAATGACATTGTTTGATTTAATATACCTATATACCTATGTTTTATAATTTGGTTGACTGGTACGAAAAAATGAATACAAATCCGTTCCTATACCGGTTGTGACTAACATCGATTGTGAATTTACACCGGCTTTGACTACTGAGTAACACGATGGTTGCCACTAGTGTAGCAGGAGTTGCTTACCCTTCCGGAAAACCTGACCTCACCCAGGTTTTTTAGGGATCGTGTTACTCCAGCTTTAGTTTTCAGTGTATTTTTGTGTCTTCTATGTGTGTCTTTCGTTTCATTTTGTTGGCCATGGTCTTGTCTGTCTTCCGACTTAACGATTTCTGTCTGTAACTTGGTATCTCTGATTTCCTTTTATAGACCTATATTTTATTATTTCGAATGATCCAGCATGTGTGATACACTTTACGGATAAAATGGTACAGAAGTGCTGTGTGTTGTCTTTCCTATTCATAGACACATATGTAGTTTAATATACATGCTGTTGGAATCGATAATTCGAATTATAGATCCACAGGCTTCATCAAAATTAAACGCTGTAACTGAATATAATATAGGAGATGTGGCATGATTGTCCATTAGACAGCCATCCACCAAATGACAGTAGAATTAAACTTCTACAGGTCCCAATACGGCCTTCAACAATGAACCAGAGTCCATAACATAACGGAAGCTGAAAAAGTCCCCGAAATACAAAATATGAAACTATACATAAAACACGACAATCGACCTAATCTTTCGCAAAAAAATGGTGAACATATAACATAAATGAATACTTAAACCACGACGACCACTGGACTACAGGTTCCTGGCTTGGGACAGGCACATAAGTATGTGGCGGGGTTTAACCGGTTGGTGAGCGCTCAACCCGCCCCCTAACCTGGGACAGTGGTGTGAAGCCACCAATGCACGATCATCGTGTTTGATATAATAAGTACAACCGAAACCTAGCATTTTAACTTCTTTCTTTAAGGAACGGATCTCGCTTAGACGTATGTTGTACCACTGTATTTCTTTATATATATATATCTGTATAAATAAAAACAGATGTATGTCTTGAGGGAAACGGCTTAAAAATCAATTATGTTTGTCAGATGATTTTAAAGGTGAAAATTACATAAAATTTATGGATCCAATGGTGCAGGTGTGCAGTGTGTTGTCTTTGCTATTCATAGACACATACATAGTTAAATATGCATGCTGTTGGAGTCTACAAGTCCAGAGGCTACATCAAAATTAAATGCTGTAATTGGGCACTTCATCGTGTATAAGTTATAAGTACAACTAATACCTAGCTTGTTTGCCTTATTCTTGAAAGGAACGGATCTAGCTTAGAAGTATGTTGTACCGCTGTATCGTCTGATAGGTGAATAAAATGATATACGTTCTTGAGGGGAACGGCTTAAAAATCAAATCTGTTTGTCAGATGATTTTAAAGGTGCTAACTTAATTCATTTTACTAATCCAATTGCGCAGGTGTGCTGTGTGTTGTCTTTGCTATTCATAGACGCATCATGCTGTTACAATCTATAAGTCTAATTATAGACCCACAGGCCACATCTAAATTAGAGCCTTCGTCGTGTAAAATATATAAGTACAACCATTACCTAGCTAGTAAACCTTCTTCCTTTAAGGAACAAATCTAGCATAAGGGTATGTTATATCACTGTATTCCATGATAGGCGCTCTGTATAGGTGAATAAAATGATGACGGCTTAAAAATCTAATCTGTAAGTCAGATGATTTTAAAGGTGAAATTTACAATGGCATTGTTTAATTAAAATCCCTAGACATATATTCAATTATTTTCATAATAAGTAATTTCTTTTTTTTTTTTTTTTTGTTTTTTTTTTTTTAAATAATAAGTAATATCTGTACAGATGAAACTGCTACCACGTGATACAATGATATATATTGAAATTTTGTCCGTGAAATGAACATAGACAGCATATTGTTCATATTTTTTCTGCTTGTTTGCTTTCTTTGCCTTTTTTCTACTTGTTTCTTTCTCTTTAATTTTTAAATCACCTCTTCAAGGATTTTTATTAGTATATGCTACCTTAACCAGCCGGGTTTCTAAAGAACGACCTTCCGCAGTGGAGTATTTGTCCAATGTTGAAGGCCTTAGGACAACAAATACATGTTTGTTATTTACACGTGTTGGATGTTGTCCCATAAAAATCATATTGCATCTTCTTTTTCTTTATTGAAGTTAGGTTAATGGATATCATGTGGAATATAACGACTGAATTATTCTGATTGCGTCTCCGAAAAAGGAATAAGTAACGGGCTGATTGACGTTCTATCTGTTATATGAAGACTCCAGCAACAAGCACAAACGAAAAGTTTGCTTAAAATCCATTTCTTTCTTTGAAACAGGTTTACACATATGTGTTTAATGTTAAGATAGAGAAATAAAAAATACTGTTTTTGGAAATTTACTGGGTATTCGTATAAATTGCTGAAGAAATTATCAAAGACAAACAAATAAAGACACGC
>JARWCS010338909.1:0-11669 GCA_034783895.1 Geukensia demissa | reverse complement strand
TGGCAAACACATTTCGTAGAGAAATGTTTTCGACAATGTTTAGGTCACCAGTAATCACGTGGCCGGCAGGATTATATAGAATAAGTATATGTGTAGAATTATTTAAGTACTAAAATGTGTATTCATGCCAGTGAGGTTCAGCATGACAAGTTCAAAGCAATACAAGATTTATTGTCAATTAGTTTTATTCGTTTATTGTATAACGAAACCAATTTTGCTTGTTGTGAGTACAATGAAACCAGGGACAAATTAAACCATAATTTATTTGTCTCTAACGAAACATACGTTTGGTGGTACTTTAATTCTGTCATATGTAGCAGAAATGTGGGTAAATAAATGAAACCGTGCTTCTTTTTTCGTTTTTTTCATTGTTAAAAATATTTCCATATTAATAACCTATTACAAAAATCCTATTTTTCCTTCTTGAAACTCATTTCTACCTCTAACTCCTCAGTCAACGAATACTAGATTATGCCCATTTTACGGTTCTTCTTATGCATCTTCATGTTTGCCGAGACATTGATTGAATCTCCGTTATGTGGCGGAGCATTTGTGTACAATGGACACTTTTTGTCTCTCCGGACATTACATCCCTAGCAGTTGAACAATAAATCTAAAATGTTTTTCACCAAACATGATGTAATCAGTAAATTTCGAAGAAATTGGAAATCGATCTAATTAAAAATATAAGTAAGAATAAAGGTGATTCAAAAATATAAAGTACCACTTATATGTTACAATATGTTTTACTTGAGATATGAGTGTAACATGTGTAAACAGATGTAGCAGTTTTAATTGTTGTACAATATAGTTGATTTGGTTTGAACTCGATATATTGTTATTGTGAAAATTTTGATGATAAGAAATTTAAATGTCCATATTTTTTCTACAACTCAAAGGAATTTGAAGATACTTAAGGGGCAGACAGAAATCGCTAAGTCCGTAGACAGACGAGACTATGGCCAACAAAATGATACGAAGGACAAACACAGAACAAACAACACTACACCGAAAAACTAAAGTTGCAATATCACTAACCATAAACATTATATAAATGACTCTCTATAATTTCAATAATGTTTCAAATACATATAATCGGATAACACACTGGATTTGCTACATCATCGTTATATGGTCGTTGCAGAGATTATACATGGAATATGAAAAAAGAAAAAAAAAAGATCTCTCAAATATTAATTTTAATCACAGAAGTATAAAAAGTTTCTTGTACATGTGTATCAAGGCTACGCGCTATATTTTTTGTATTCGTCAATGACAATGAGAATACTACTTGAATTTGAGCCAGTAAGAAAATTCTATGACGTCAAAATTAATGTTGATGTTTCGCATGCTAATTTTCAAAACGAGGTTACTGGGTTACATTTTTGAAGAATAATAGAGCAAGCAATACGCCTAATTATGTCCTTGTTATTTTCTTGGTACTCGAAATGAATCGAAAGAGTAAAATGACTAATTATTTAAAAAATAGAATAGAAAGTTTTCTTCTTTCGTCTACTACTATATTTTCTTATGGAGATACAAACTATAATGTTTGTTAAGAAGAATGTTCAGCAATATCTTCCTTTAACGCTGACTTCCCATCTAATCATGAAATAGGTCTATGTCTTTGAAGATTTAAATTCATCAAATGATGTTCGATGTAGGTTTATTTCCGAAACAGAGTTGTTTTGGCGTCGGCATTTTCTGCAGAGTACAATTAACACTGTAATAAACGCTTCAAATAACTCAAATACACAGAGGAGTGAAGCACCAAGACATAACCCTAGAGATCCTCCAACATCCGAAATAACCTGTATGTACTACAAAAGAAATAAAAAGCAAAAATTGAAATTAATCTTGAAAATTATATAAAAGACTTTACGATGTGAATTTCAGTGACAGCGATCAGGGAAATATAGTTATTAATTTTGTCTCCCTTAGAACGTTATGCAAACTTATACTATATTTGTTTGTTTTCATAATAATGGCTGTGTCTTTGTATGCCCTTGGCAGACAATTTTTCATACTGAACATGTATTAATGATTGAAACTTAACTTCCTTATAAAGAAATAATGTTCTGAACCAGTGCATCGATTGTTATTAGCTTCGCTCATATATATTTGATTGGTTGCTGCTAAACGAACTGTGGGTAATGTTTTGGCTGATCAACGTCCTGTGGACAATGTTTGACTGCTTAACGTCCTGTGTTCAATATTTTGTCCGGGGGGTTTACAGTAACCACACTGTTGATAGAGCATAAATAATCACAAGAAGACTTTTCCATTAGAATGTCTCGAATTTTTCCAGGATGCTTTGTGAGATGTTGTGCGGTTTCCTTGTCATTTACCCCATATCTATTTTCTCACATAAATATTTTCATGTACTTACATTATAAGATGGTTCCTCTGTTATTTTTTCATAACTCAAATCCTCGTAATATATGTTAACCTTCAGGAAATTATTCCTAAAATAAAGACTCATTATTGATATAAAAATATGAGATGTGCCATTGTAACAGTGACTTCTTTCCGCTACAAACCTTCTTTCCGGTGGCATATAATACCCTAGGATATAATTTCCACTACTAAAATACACTAGAGAATTCACGTTGACGGAATAAAGTGCACTATTGTATTTCATCCGCAAGACAGAAACAAACAGGTAAACCGGAGCCTTTACACCCGGAATGAAACTACTCTTACAGCATGAGTTAATTTTAAACAATTTCACAACTGTGGACTATTTTTCAACTAATTTAATATCTTACACTAAATTTGCTTCCTTCGATCATACTATGCAGTAACTGCCTTTTGAAAAGGTTTATACAAGGATTAATTTCTTCAACAATATGACGAGTTTGCCACTGCAATATTTTTTAACAATATGACGAGTATTGCTTATGTAATATAACCGGAAATATAATACCCATTCCAACACATCTAGGCGGATAAGCCTTTATCAGGTGCGTCTCGTGAAATCCGGGCTGATAAGCCTTTATCAGGTGCGTCTCGTTAAATCCGGGCTGCTAACCCTTTATCAAGTACGTCGCGTGCGCCTTATTAAACACATATCAGAATATTTCCGGAAAATCTTCGTCTTCTTTACGGATTTGTTTACCGCTTGTTATGTACATAATTGAAATACTTTTGATTTGCTCTTCGTTCTTGACATTTTCTTTAAATTTCAAGTATAACAATTACTTTGTCAACCTTGATAATTCTGCAAGTATGTAATAAACAGTTTAAAACACGACCTTTTCCACATCAGCCCATTTATCATCCCTCGACCCATATAAGCTCTCGACAAGAGTCTCGGGCTGATAATATGGAGGTTTCGGGATGGAAACTGGGCGGATATGGAGAAGGCAATGCTTTAATCTGTATTAATCAACCCGCAAAAATGGTATACACCGTGGCACAGAACAAGATGGAAGGTTTCAAGGTTAATAAAGCCTTGTTTTAACCTATTCCAAAGTCTATTATTGTTTTATTAAATGCAGAGATTATGAGGTTTTACTGATGTTGTCAAAAACAAAGTGAAACGTGGGAGGGGACTTATGACCGCCACGAAAGTGTAAGTCTTTTATAGAGGCCTTCTCTTTTTTAAAAGTCGACAAAACAGGTATGTTACCTCCTAGAGTGAAACATTCATCAAATCAGACCGGAGGAAATCTAACTAACACAAAACACAGAAAAAGACCAGAAATTTTTCAATCCACCCAAAACTTTACGAAAGATGTGATGCTTAAGAATATAGGCATATCGTTTCTTTAGGAACGCTGCCGGGAAAGGTCATTATGTATTATTATATAGATATATAGAGATAAGAGCAAATCGACTGTTTAACAGTGGTCTCATTATTGTTTCTAACGTTCAAATTCTATTACTTTCCATACTTGTCGGTACCTTTATTTTATTTTGATCGGATAAACAAAAGCATTTTGATGCCTTGAGTGCCAGTCAAATTATAAATATACAAATATTTGTTGTATCATGAATTTTAGCTGAAAAACCTAATTTAATTTGCATTTCGACAACAACTGAGACAGTCATGAAAATTATTGCAGCAGCTCTTTAAATAATGATAAAAGTTTTAAACAGGGTTCAAAAATCCCAATATGCTGGATTGGTTGATATTAATTACGCACTCGTATATTAGGAAAAGTGTGAACAATGATATCGTTAGGTTTTGGAAAGGTTTTGTTCTTTAAGGTAAAGATTAGAAGAATAATTTTGCTGGTGGACAAAACTCAAAATATGAGATATTAAAAAAGACTATAACGCTTTAGTGACATTATTTGTTTTTCAGTAAACCTGCCCGACATATTGCCATTGCTGGAAATCAATTTCGAATCATTTGAAAGTGAAATTGGACTGTCCATTCAATATAAAAATAGGAGATGTGGCATATTTTTCCATGAGACAGTCATTTACAAAATAATAGTAGAAATTAAACTTCTACAGGTCATATTACGGTCTCAATAATGAACAAAGCTTATTTTTTTTTTCTAACCCAATATTGCCACCAACTTACTTATGACTTATTCCTACAATTGAGTCTGTGGAAAATTTATAAAAAAATCTTCGAAACTGTAAATGAATTAAAAACAAATATGATAAGTGACTGTGATCTAACATGTCAACAAATATGGCCCCATAGCCAAGCTTTATTAAACTTAGAGCTCTATAAAAATTCATAGTAAAATTTAGTCTAGAACAACTTTCTCAGTTGTAAACGAAAATTGCTCAAACTGGTACTAACTGGATCCCTTTCAGAACTGTATCAAGGCCCATTTTAGAACTGTAATGCATGTAACATAAGCTCCAATAAACATAAGATCTCACGCAAATAATTAAACGAAAATGTCTTCTTTGGAAATGGTTGCTCTGTTGAAACTAAAGTTTGGTTGAATGGTTTTAATCTTGACCTTGACTTGGTCATATACATGTATATCGAATGAGCGATTTCAGGCTTCCAAGAGCCTCTGGTTTTCCATTCAAAATTACAACGTAAGAGATTTCCAGGTAAATTATTTAAAAAAAAGTCTTTGATATTCACTCTTTAAAATCGAATTCTCTCTACTTACGCCAGATTGCTCAATGATTGTAGATCACATGTTCCTGTTAGATTGTAGCTGTCGTATGTAACACACGCCTTATGTGTAAGCTGCGCCTGAAGAAAAAGTGCATTTAATGCTACACTTATGTTTCGGTCATAAATTATCACATTACTGTCTTCGTTATGTATTTAGCTAAACTCGATTCTATAAATACTAAAAGGAAATCAAGCGCACTTCTTAACCAGTTTATATGTTGTCTTTTTAACATGGCTTTTCGTGTAAAAAATAAAGATGTCAAAATATAAGCAATTGTTTAGATGGTAAAAGTGTCTTTATTGTCTGACTCCTATTATTTTTTTGTGTAGTGTGGTTTAAATCGACACACGCAAAAAACTTCCTGATATAATACGGTATGACATGAGTTTAGCTAATGAATGGAATTTTAAATCTATAGTTTAACTATATTTTATCATCATTAAATATTTTTATTTAATATCTCCCAATGATCGCATAATTGTTTCTGACGTTCAAAGTCTATTTCTTTCCATAATTGTCGGTACCTTATTTTGATCTGAAAAACAAAAGCATTTTGATGCCTTAAGGGTCGGTCAAATAATAAAAACAATATACTAACCAGTTTTGTATCATGAGGCCATAATCTTCCAGAAATTGTAGTCGTATAGCTGTTTTCACTGAAAGGAAATTATTTATAAGTAAAAATACGATAATATAGTAAATAATTTATTAAATAATCTAAAACAGAGTGGCTAAATGTTTTCACTGATTTCTCTAACTGTTATGCGTTTTTACCCAATTCGATCGGTATCAATCCGTTTGCACTAATAATCAACCACGCGCAAAAGAAATTCGAAGATACCAAAGGGGAAGACAGAAATCATTAAGTCAGGAGACGGACAAGACCATGAAAAACCAAATGAAATGAAAGACAAACATAGAACACACAGCAATACATTGCAAACTAAAGCTGGAGTAACACGAACCCTACAAAAACCAGGGTGAGTTCAGATGCCCCGGAATGGTAAGCTTTTCCTGCTCCATTAGTGGCACCAATTGTATTACTCAGTAGACAAAGCCGTTGTATAGTCAAAATCGATGTTAGTTACAAGCTGTATAAGAACGGATTAAGTGGACTTCGTCACTATTCAGCTGAGTTTTAAGACAATATTTTAACGTGAAACCGCAAAATCAGTCCAAATGGAGAATAAGTGGAAAAATATCTTACATTGGTAAAAGATTGATAATCGTATTGCGTACAATCTCGATAGTTGAACGTTCAATTTCTCACCAAAGCTTGAAATAGAATGTTTATCTATCTCAATTGTAAAAAATACGAATATCAATGGCTAACAATGTAAGATCCTCTATTTATTTCTCTATTCTGATTACGACATTTCTCTATTCCGATTACGACAATCACTGTGTTTTATGTGCTGTTGTTTGTCTTCTCATTCTTGTCTTCCATGGTCTTGTCTGTTAACTTACAATACTCCATGGTCTTGTCTGTTGACTTACAATACTCCATGGTCTTGTCTGTTGACTTACAATCCTCCATGGTTTTGTCTGTTGACTTACAATCCTCCATGGTCTTATCTGTTAACTTACGATCCTCCATGGTCTTGTCTGTTGACTTACAATCCTCCATGGTCTTGTCTGTTGACTTACAATTCTCTATGGTCTTGTTTGTTGACTTGCCGTCCTCCATGGTCTTGTCTGTTAACTTACAATCCTCCATGGTCTTGTCTGTTAAATTACAATACTTCATGGTCTTGTCTGCTGACTTACAATCTTCCATGGTCTTGTCTGTTAACTTACAATTCTCCATGGTCTTGTCTGTTAACTTACAATCCTCCATGGTCTTGTCTGTTGACTTACAATCCTCCATGGTCTTGTCTGTTGACTTACAATTCTCCATGGTCTTGTTTGTTGACTTGCAGTCCTCCATGGTCTTGTCTGTTGACTTACAATACTCCATGATCTTTTCTGTTGACCTACAATGCTCCATGGCTTTGTCTGTTGACTTACAAACCTCCATGTTCTTGTCTGTTGACCTACAATCCTCCATGGTCTTGTCTGTTGACTTACAATCCTCCATGGTCTTGTCTGTTGACTTACACTCTTTCGTGGTCTTGTCTGTTGACTTACAATCTTCCATGGTCTTGTCTGTTGACTTACAGACTTCCATGGTCTTGTCTGTTGACTTGCAATCTTCCATGGTCTTGTCTGTTGACTTGCAATCTTTCATGGTTTTGTCTGTTGACTAACAATCTTCCATGGTCTTGTCTGTTGACTTGCAATCTTCCATGGTCTTGTCTGTTGACTTACAATCCTCCATGGTCTTGTCTGTTGACTTACAATTCTCCATGGTCTTGTCTGTTGACTTGCAAACTTCCATGGTCTTGTCTGTTAACTTACAATTCTCCATGGTCTTGTCTGTTAACTTACATCCTCCATGGTCTTGTCTGTTGACTTACAATCCTCCATGGTCTTGTCTGTTGACTTACAATTCTCCATGGTCCTGTCTGTTGACTTGCAGTGCACCATGGTCTTGTCTGTTGACTTACAATACTCTATGATCTTGTCAGTTGACCTACAATGCTCCATGGATTAGTCTGTTGCATTACAATCCCCCATGTTTATGTCTGTTGACCTACAGTCCTCCATGGTCTTGTCTGTTGACTTACAATCTTCCATGGTCTTGTCTGTTGGCTTACAATCCTCCATCGTCTTGTCTGTTGACTTACAATCCTCCATGATCTTGTCTGTTGACTTACAATCTCCCATGGTCTTGTCTGTTGCCTTACAATCTTCCATGGCCTTGTCTGGTGACTTGAAATCTTCCATTGTCTTGTCTGTTGACTTCCAATCTTCCACGGTCTTGTCTGTTGACTAACAATCTTCTATGGTGTTATATGTTAACTAACAATCTTCTATGGTGTTATATGTTAACTAACAATCCTCCATGGTTTTGTCTATTGACTTACAATCCTGCATGGTCTTATCTGTTGATTTACAATCTTCCATGGTCTTGTCTGTTGACTTTTACATCTTCCATGGTCTTGTCTGTTGATTTACAATTCTCCATGGTCTTGTCTGTTGACTTACAATCTTCTATGGTCTTGTCTGTTGCCTTACAATCTTCCGTGGACTTGTCTGTTGCCTTACAATCTTCCTGGTCTTGTCTGTTAACTTGAAATCTTCCATGGTCTTGTCTGTTGACTAACAATCCTCCATGGTGTTGTCTGTTAACTAACAGTCCTCCATGGTCTTGTCTGTTGACTTACAATCTTCCGCGGTCTTGTCTGTTGACTTACAATCTTTCATGGTCTTCCATGGTCTTTTCTGTTGACTTACAATCTTTGTCTACACCTTTGGTATTATTTTTACTGAACATTGAACAATACAGCGGGTGGCTTTAAAGACGCAGAAATTTTATACCCGTCCAGACCGCCAGAACTTTTCTCGCATTAGGGTTTGTCATCGTTTGGACTTTTCCGTGGTATGTTTTTCTTAGCCTTGTTCTTATCATTTTACCCGAGTGTGGCCGACGTATAGAAATGGGCCGTTCGGTTTCTCCGCCTGCGGGTAAAACTGCTGCTAAAGAGACGTCCGTTAGGGTTGGGTGTATAAATACTCTACTACGTCCGATAGTTGGAATGATGATAAATTCTTAAACCGCCCGTACGGGAAGAATACAACCGTGACCCCTGAATGCCATGCTCTCAGCACGTTTAAGAACTTTGCAACAGCTCATAGTGTGTGGTCCTTTGTTGGACAGTTACTTAGGCTAGCTTTCCCGCCCCTATCAAAACAGTTACAATTTGGCATTCTTTGGCTAAAAAATTCCACAGCGTGATCTCGCCCTCCATTTTTTTGATTTATTGTTTGGTAGCTTGTGTTCGTCCTGAGTATGCATTAAGAATTTACAGCTAGACGCTTATTATTTTGGCTTTGCCGTTATAAAGAGATTTTGAATGTATTTAAATTATAACGCTAAGTAGATCAGTGAAACTTTCGATGAAGCTTCAAGATCACAATAAACTGTAAAGACGAGTGCATAGAGACCCTCCATTTTAAGATTTTGATTTATGTTTGTTTTTTTGATTGGGGTATCACGCCACTTTCACACATTGGTCCCCAAGGGTATTCACCAGCCCAGTTGTCAGACTTGTCTGACATGCAGTTTTCCAAATTTTTTTTACAGTTTTACAGAAATTTACTGAATTTGTTAAAATTCTAAAACACTAAAATACGGAAAGGCCTCGAAAAGTATAGTAGTTGTCCATGCCGTCGGATTTGGCTTCCCATTTCGATTTGTTTAAATTTGAGTGCTTCTTTTGTATATTTGGATCTTGGACGTCCTACGTTTTGATTCTAATGCTACTGATGAGCGGTTACTCCTTGAAATGTTCATATACCATACATAAATTTCACATTAATTTAACATTGGTAATTTTGTATTTTTCAACAATATTTCAGTCATAACAGTCAGTCAGTTTTACTGGTGGAGGAAGCCGGAGTACCCGGAGAGAACCACCGACCATGGGCAGGTAACTGAAAAGCCTTATCACGCGCGATGCGAGTTAAACGCAAATCGTTTCTGTATGGTACAAACCCAGGCGCAAACCCACGCCGTATAGTTGACAGGCTACAGTGATATGTACAGGTAAGTTTAAATCAACTACCTAGACCACTCGGCCACCTAGACCCCCATTTTGATTTATGCTCTGCCTGCAAAACAACCTCTATAAAATAAAAAAAATCTGGATTAGTTTCCGAAATATTTAAATTTCATCGTTTCCAAGATTGTTTGCTGAGATTGCTTTATGTCATTGTCATATTTAACAACTGACCGAAAACTTTGTTTCTACATTTACACTATTCCTTTAGTTATTTAGGGCAAATGTATGAGAACAAATGAGTTTTTGGTATTCCACCCTTTTGCATGGTTCTAATGTCCTTGTGATTATCAGTATGACAATAAAGTCATATATACATGTAATAAATTAAATAAAATATAACTACATACATATAAAATAAAAGATCAATGTCAGAAAAATATCATATTTTTTTTGTTTTTGTATAAGGTTTAGGAACTGGGGAAAAGGCAATGTTTACCGAGACTTGGAACAGTTTTTTGTCGAATACAAAACGTTAACATTTTTCAGACAGTGACCAACTCTGGTTTTTATACTGCCGTGTTATCTTCAGTTGTTTATTAAAAAATGAAATTTCTTTGTCCCCTCAATGAGCACAAGACTGCAAAGGAATTATATGTGACATTGTACAAAATATCACCATTTGTCGGTATTAAAGAAATAAAGATATTAGAAAGAAACAAAATGTCACTGAACTGCGGTAAAACATTCTGCTATAAATTATACAATTATATGAATTTATTGTTCTACTTACACACAAGATTGCGGACAATCACAAAAACTATCAACATCATCCAACAGGTTGATCCTTACTTCCAGGGAACATTTCCTATCTACAAAATAAAATAGCTGTAAATCCCATGTTTTGTATTTCCTTAAATTTATCATCTTTAGCGTTTAAAAAACAAACAAAGGTAACAGGACAATCAGCTAAATAGCCGTATTGGCACAGAATTTGCCCCTTTTTAGTGTTTAAATACCTGTAACATTGTCAAACTGTTCTTTAATTTGAAATACTGTTATTCCAAAAGCCTGCAAAAAGATGCATTGATGTTTCAGCGAAAAAAGACATTTGGTGTTAATTGCAAAAATACACAAAACACAGAAAAGAAGTGTATAAGACATTGAAATATGAAATCAAGCTAGTGGTTCCTCATGTCCTCTATCGATTTTCATAGTCCCCTTTCTCCAGCAGACATGGAACATTTTTTGTTATTTATAAAAAGGGATAAATTTAAGGGATACAAAGTGCTAATTATTTCACTTTTTCAACTTCTAAACAAGTTATGCTTTGATCATTGATTTTCTGAATTATATTTTAAAATCTGCCCGACTTGCTTTAGTAGTGTTAGATTTACTAAAATATACTAAGCTGTGTCTTTCTTTAACACCTTCCAACACTCAGGTGCCAAAAGTATGTCAATGTTTCATAATGGCTTCCGCCGATTTACTTCCTCTCGGTAAGAATATTCATTTGCGGTATCGTTATTCAATAACGCTCGGTTAAAAAAAATTACCCTTGATGCCCCCTTAGTCTATTGATAAATATTAGAAAGCCAAAATGACGTCATTGCGCATGTTACTTCATATTACTTATTGACTATCAACATGGGGAAGCGAGGAAAAGATTTGGATGTGAAGACGAAAGTTAGTATCTTATCGATGGTCAGGGATGGAATAAAGTCATCAAAAGTTGCAGAGATTCTTGGATTGCACAAATCTACAATATCTAAAGTTTTGAAGAAATATCGTGAACGGGAAAGCAATAAAAACAAGCCTCGAAGTGGAAGACCACGACTTTTGACAGATCGCGGGAAAACCGCCCTTTCGGTTGCAGTTGACTAGAAAGCTACTGTGCCAAGGGTTTCTCAGGGAAAGATTAGAGTCATCACTCCGGAAGTTTTTCGGTCGCCATCATGATTTGGTTGACCGG
>JARWCS010338898.1:0-11670 GCA_034783895.1 Geukensia demissa | reverse complement strand
GTTATACTACAACCTAGTTGCAACATTTATATAACGTTATACTGTAACCTTGTTACAACATTTATATAACGTTATACTTCAACCTTGTTACAACATGTATACAACGTTATACTTCAACCTTGTTACAACATTTATATAAGGTTATACTACAACTTTGTTACAACATTTATATAACGTTATACTACAACCTTGCTACAACATTTATATAACGTTATATCACAACCTTGTTACAACATTTGTATAACTTATACTACAACCTTGTTACAACATTTATATAACGTTATACCAAAACCTTGTTACAACATTTATATAACGTTATACTACAACCTTGTTACAACATTTATATAACGTTATACTTCAACATTGTACAACATTTATACAACGTTATACTACAAACTTGTTACAACATTTATATAACGTTATACTACAACCTTGTTACAACATTTATATAACGTTATACTTCAACCTTGTACAACATTTATACAACGTTATACTACAAACTTGTTACAACATTTATATAACGTTATACTACAACCTTGTAACAACATGTATACATCGTTATACCACAATCTTGTTACAACATTTATATAACTAAATATTTGAATCTTTGACTTCTTATATTCCGGTTCTGATGAGAGGCCTTGAAATGTACACATAGCATACTTAAATTTTACATATTTATTTAAACATTGGTAATTTTGTATCTTGTTACAACGTTTATATTCCGTAAAATATTAAGCATTTTGTGGGACTAAACATCGTCGGGTACGCTAACGTACAAAAATTGGAAAATAAATCATTATCTGAACACTTGGAACATAATATTGAGCAAAAACAGGGCAACAAAGATGAGAGTTGTGACATGATGGAGTATGGAACCTTTATACTGCCTTTGAATTATTAGAAGTTTTGCTAGTAAGAATTTGAATGGACCCCAACCAACTAAAACACCCAGGAAAAAATAACAATTGTGTCCCATGTTTTCTTTATAACCGATAAATATTAAATATTATTCTTGAATTTTCATGCATATGTCAGTTTATGGGTAAAAAAATGACGAACAATGTATGTCTCATGTTTTTAAATTGTTTTTCATTCATTAAATCAATAAACAACATATTACATTTATAGCCTTGTGAGATGTATGGATTAACCGTCTTCATGAACTATAGCACCTCGTTTTGTTTTGTAAAATCCGGTTTTGTTTCAAAAATTCGTATTGGTATTTTGTGAAACATTTATTACTTAAATGTAAAGCTAGGCAGTCTTGCATGCTTTGCATCATACTAGTGAAGGTTATTTTGAAAATTTGAAAATGGAAATATATTTTATTAATAGGGTAGTCCATAAACTAGGACAAAGTTAATGTATAGTAGATCGATGTTAAGGGTTAAAAAGAATTAGAAGATACCATAGGGGCAGACAGAAGAAGACAAAGGGAAAAAATCAAATCCATTTAAATATGTATAACTCACTCCCTGTCTCATTCATCAAGATAACGTTTCGCTATTTAATGCCAAAACAAGAACAGGGAGGGGTTCCCCGTGGTGTAACAGCTCACAAGTATTAGCACCCGATTTTTATATGGGATTAAAATGAATATCTAACAACTTTGTGATATAGTTGGTGATATAGTAAGTGATATGAAAGATATGTTCCGTTTAGTTATTTGATAGTAAACTGATTTGTTTGGTATGAAAATGTAGACCGTCACAACTTGTGAAGATGTACAGAATGTATTTGTTTGGATAAAACTTTGAATGAAGTTAATGCAAGAAAAAGAAAAGGTTACTGTAAATTTGTAAGTATTTTTATTACTAAATTGTAAACTGGTTGAGGTCGTCTTTTAAACAATATTTCGTTCGCGAAATCAGTTCAATACACTGTAAACAAACGTATTTTCGCATCTCTATACTAACCAAGCTCCATATTTGTGATTATTAAATTATGCGAATAAATAAATTGTATTTAAAATTAAACGTAATTGCAGGTAAACTATAACATTTTGTGGCGATTTGTTTCACGATTTTCCGAATGGGGTTCACAATTTTTCAGTTTTCCAATTTCGCGAAAGTTGTGCAAACAAATCGCACGCGAATATAAGTTGGTTTACAGTATTAAGTTTGTAGATTGATTTATCAGCGCAATCAATCAAAGTAGTCACAATTAGAAATGATATGTTTAATAGAACTATTAAACATAGGGAATACTGAAATCCTGTAGAGAAAATGTATCGTTCTGACAGCCAAATATAAAAATAGGAGATGTGGCATGATTGTCAATGAGACAGCCATAGACAAACACTTACTGGGAGAACCTTCCCGATAGCTTTTTTTGAAATCCGAAATACAGTTTTAAACTCCTGAAATTACAGAAAGGCATCATTCTTTGATTGCACATGGCGAATGTCTTCGCCGCTGAATTTGATTTCGTATTTCGGTTAATTTTGGATATTAGGATCTGAGTATTAGGATTGAGTATTGGTTCGAATGCTTTTGAGAGGTTTCTCCTTGAAACACGCGTACATCATAACAAAATTCACAACGTTTGTACAATATTGGTTAACATGTATTTTATCTTTAAGAACTAACTGCACATTATTTTGAATTCCCTTTCAGATTTGCTCAACATGGAAAGATCTGCACATTTTGAAAAGGAACCCCTCCTAGGCGAATCGAAACATCTGGAATATGTTCCACTTAAATATTCAAAATGGCTGACATACTCAGTTGTCATAGCAATATCATTTATGCATTTGCTATCGTATGTTTTGAGCATGTTGGTGCTTAATCAGTATACGTACTACAAATTTATGAAGCAAGAATATCCAGATGCTACCGAAACGTCAGAAAATTTACCATCCTGCACAACAAACACCACTACAGTTCAGTACCAAAAACAAGTAGCTGTGCAGAAAATGGCAGCTGAATGGAGCATGATTTGTAATCTATGTTTTCTACTTCCAGGTATTTTTTCAAATATAAATCTTGGAACATTTAGTGACGTATACGGTAGGCGACTGTTCTTTATAATTCCATTGGCGGGATCAGTTGTAAAAAGTGGACTGTGTGCACTTGCAATATATTACGAAATTGACGTGAGATATCTTCTTATCTTTTACATGATTGAAGCTTCGACTGGTTCCTGGATTTGGGACTCTATCCATGTCCTTGTGTTTCATCGCAGACACAACAGAGCCCGGAAAAAGAAGGTCGTTAATCATTGGCTTACTTGAAGGCGGTCTTGGTATAGGAGGTTTCACTGGTATTTTTATATCAGGTTATCTTATATCATGGACAAATGGATATTTCTATCCGGACGTTGTTGCCTGTTGCGTAGTAGCAGTTGGCCTATGTCTAGTTTTGACAATGGTGCAAGAAAGTTTACACGAATCGAGAAAGCGCAAACAGGTTTCCTTCCTGCAAAACATGAAAAGGGTTACTGAATGTTTCAAAAAAGACTTTTCACCGACAGGGAAACCCTGGATGTTCATTATACTAATGTTAATTTTTGCTTTGTCAGCACTATCCAACCTAACCAGAAATAGCGTGGAAACTTTGTATTATCTAAACACACCTTTCTGTTGGGATTCTGTAAAAATCGGGGTATATACTGCCGTTAGATTGTGCTTTTGGAATTTAGGTGCAATCGTTTTAATTAGACTGTTCCATATATGTACTACTGATGAAATCATTGCCCTAGCTGGGTGTGTGACCACTGTAGCATCTTTGGTAGTGCAAGGGATGGCAGAGTCTGATTCAACATTGTATATAGGTGGGTATTGTTACAAAAATAGCAGTGGTGGTTCTAGACCTATATAATGGTATCGAAAGCTTTTGTCTGTAAGAGGGACAAGATGTCTGAAATGGCTTTCACTTGCTTTAATGCAACAGAAAATGTTTATGATGTTTTATGTGCCTTTGCATCTTGGTTTTAGAATAATCATTTTATACTATGTTATGATCCATATCCTGTGACTAAGGCACCGAAAATTTAATTTTGGGGTGAGGGACTCGGATTTCCGAGATTATTTTTTTCACCGGGTTTGCAATTTAAATAAGAATAAGTTTTGGTTTTGTGAACCCCATTCGGAAAATCAAATGGTTTGTGCAATCAATTAACAGTTTCCATTTCATTTTTCATTTCTTATTTAATAAAAAATTATTATCATTTCTAATTTAAGGGGTATTCCAAGGGAAAAAACTCTAAAAGCTAGACATTATTTAATATCAAAATAAATGCATCTCATCGATCAAACTTTTTGATAATAAAATTGCTATTTAACAACTGAAATTATTCCAGTGAAATGTGTAATTTGAATTTCTTTAAATTCATAGGTTTTCTTTTATTGACCAAATTTAATATTTGAACAAAATATAAAGCATATTGAATAATTGAAATGTATTTTAGCGATGGTGTTCGGTACCTTTTTTATTTTATTATAACATGGCCATTTTATGATTGATATTTAAGCGGCGGTTGCCGGTTGGGGTTGTATTGCTACCATGCCAGTGACGAGGAGTATAATGTCCCAGATGACCCCAGCTGACAGACAAGGTACATATAAGGATTAAACTAAAAATTTGGTCTATGCATTTTCGTATTCGTTTCTGTTTCATGATCAACACTAAATAATACATTTGAACATGTCTAAACTGAACCCTGAATAAACCTGAAACCTCTGTATATTCGGATTTACGCCATGATATACACACTTAACAGAATCCACACTCAAATGTGTTCACTTTGCATACAAGCACTATTTTTGCCATCGTCGTATATTTGATATTTTTACAAATGCAATTATAAATGGGACTTCAAATATTTTAGTCCTAAACATTGCCTATTTATGGTTAATCCGAAATAGGGCTTTAACGCAGATGACTAATAAGTTAATTTTATTTAAAGTAGGCATATTTTGCACAATGTGAGCTCTGGTGAGCTCTTTAACCGACTAAGATGTGATTCACTCATTGTTGTAGATTGTAGAAATATTATAATGAGGAATTGATAACTTTCTTTCTTGCATAATTCCATATCATTCCCTAATTATGTTATAAATTATAATAAAAATTTATCGAGTCGTAACTAAAAGATAGCTTCTCATTTCAGGATCAACTTTTGCTGGTGTGGCAGCAGTAGAAGCTTTGTGTGCTCTGGCAGGGGGAGTAACCATCAGCGGCATTTATAATGCCACTGTCGATATCTACAGGGGAATGGTCTTTATAATATGGTCGGGGTTTGGTGTGTGTGCCCTATTGTTCTGCATGTAAGTAAATTTCTAAACACGTATCTTCACCTCATATCCACGAAATGTATTCCAAATAATAGTTAATTTGGTCACGTTTTTTTCAAAATCATTTGCTGTTTTTAACTGCTCACCATCATATGCTAAGGCAACCGAAACATATACGTTTTTTTGTTGTTGTTTTTGTATTATTATTATTTTTTATTCTAGGTAGGATTTACCGGATTTTTTTTGTATTTGTTTGTATTTGAAAGTGTATATTTATGTCACTTTTTCATTACAGAATTTTCATAATAGGAAAGAAAAGACTTGATAATGAATATAGTAACAAAGAGACAGATATAAAAGTAGGATACAAATCGAGTCAGGAAACCACAAAAATAGAAGATAGTAAACACTAGTTGGAAAACGTAAATGCTAGATCGTTTAACACAATAATACCATTCAACAGCGTTAATATATTTGTCATTACAAAAAAGTGTGAATGCATTGGATATTATTTGATATTAAATTGTACATAATGTAACATTTGTTTCAATAATACTATTCGTTTAAACATGCTTTCAAAAATGGACGAGGCAGCACAAGCACTGAAAAGATTTTGCCGTCAGTCAGCCTGATTTCAACATTTACAAATTAGGTGAATCTTATCGGGAGGGGTGAAGCTCATAACAAATCACGAAAAGGATTCAACACATTCTTACAATGTTCTTTCTATTATTGTCTGTGCTCATTTGTTGTATTATATTATGTATTGTAATGTTTTGATAACAATCCTATAGTTTGGATTTTATATCAATAAAAATATTCTATTCTATTCTATTCTATTCTATATTTTGAAACAATGACCCTAATGATGCGACATGGTGCGGAATTGATTTTGGGGGTTCTAGTTCCCGTTTTTATCAGGGACCAATTTTTTTCTTAATATTTTTAGTATTTATTTTAATTTACGTCAAATTTTGATTTTTTTTTCATTGTAAAGAAAAAGAAGTTTATTCATGAGACTGTCATCCAAAACATGTAAATCAGGGATATCTACAGGTTGTCCTAAGGCCTGCAATAATGGACACATATCCACACCCAACGACAATTAAGCTGTAAAAGGCCCAATATTAAAATGTGATGATATTCAAATGTAACAACTATTGGCCAGATAAATATACAATGTAAAACAAGTAAGTCAAACCTATCCACTGCATTACAGGTTCCTGGCTTGGGACAGGCGCATAAAAGTATGCGGCGGAGTTAAACATGTTTGTGAGAACTCAACCCACCCCATATCATGGGACAGTGGTGTGACAAAACAAACTTTAAACTTTTACAAATGTTACTTCAAGCACAAATCATTTTTTTTATTAAACGGATCAAAGGGGCTTAAATGCGATTTTGGAGGTGATGATTATTTTCTTTTTCATATGATTTTGATGCTTTTTTTCATTTGATTCATTTTATCGTGATCTATCAGTAGTATGTCAACAAATTTTCTCCATCTCTTACCGTTTTCAGGATAAAAGTGGTTAAAATATACGTAGCTGAAAGTATGATTTTTGCGTAATTTTGTTGAGTATGGAATTTTTTGTTTTTGGTCGGATATTTATGGGATTTTTTTCATTGGATTCCTTTTCGTGAGTTCTTTAGAAATATGTTAACAGAATTTCTTACTTTCTTATGTTTTCGGGATAAAAGAAGTCAGAGTAGCGAAAATGCAATGCCGCAGGATATGACAGTTTTTTTATTGAGAATAAAGGTGTGTCAAAGTGGTTGAAAAAATGCAATTTCTTATGTCCAGCACAATTCTGTGTCCACACTTATGATGGTGGTCGTATTACGATGCGCTTGCGAAGCCCCTCAGTTCATAGTTGTGTGCTTTAATGTGCTGGTTAAATTTGTAAATTGCTTTCTGTTGGGAAAACTTATTACCCCTGTTTATTAATAAGTATGAGATACTTTGACAGTTCAAAATAATACTAAATGTTAAGTTTTCCGACTTTGTGCTGAGATGAAGTAGAACATTTAATAATACACGGTTTCCCAAAGTAACATATTTACAATATGTAGCAGACAACATTGCCAACAGTTAAAAAAAGACGGAATAATATTCATGTTTCTAAGTGGGATCGATTTTTATTTCTTATGCTTTACTGAAAGATAGAACAAATAGGTGTATAAAAATCCCAGAGGAAAGTTGAATTAGCTTTTGTAAACTGAGATTTCTTGAAAAAGTACTGTTCTTGTACAACTTTTTAAGTGCAAATAAACTGACAAACATTTGCAGTTGAAAATAAAACAAAAAGTAACGCGCATGCAAAAATCAAATTGTCATTAAATGAAAGAGGTAAATATCAATTTAAAAAAAATAAATTCCATTGGGCGAAAACTACCCTACCAGTACATTTATGTTGAACTGTTTCCGACTTGCGGCTCATAAGTAATGTTACAAACTTGTCATTTTTCCTGGAACAACCTTTTACAAACACAACGGAAACAGAATTCCACGAGTCATTTTCGCTTTAACAGTATTTAACAAATATGAAACGTAGGGTCAATGTTTTTTTAAAACAGACTCTTGGTTCTCTATTCCTATTTTTGCTACCCGTCAACCTCCTCATAAAATGAACATGAATGTATAACTTCAACATGAACTGGCAAACATGACTGTCATCTTTCACTATTGGACCGCCTCGGTGGTGTAATGATTAGCGTACTCGCCTCGAGTGCGGAAGATCGTGGGTTCGATCCCCGGCCGGGTCAAACCAGACATAAAAATTGGTATTTGCTGCTTCTCCGCTAAGCACGCAGCATTCAGGAGTAAGAGTAAAGACTGTTCGGCCAATAGTCAGAACAATGTGTGTGGGTAAAGTGGCATGTCTTCCTGTGGACTGTTGCTTTCGTGAGCTAGCACACTAAAAATCCGGCCCCAGCGTGTCTGTCTAGTACAAAGCAACACTCATCATTAATATGCTCTCGTCCTGAATATGCGTGAAATATTTGCCGCTGGACGTTAAGCACCATTCATTCAATCAATCAATCTTTCATTATTGATATTAAAAAAAAAACACAAAAAATGAAAAATATTTAAAAATACAAAATAAAAGCAAATAAAAAACAACGATATTGCAAATGTTAGTTACCATTAAACTAGAATAAACGAACTGAATGCGTAAGAATATTCAGTGTTTACCCATTCGGCTAAGGTATGTAAATACCAGTAGAAACGGGCACTTTGCGGGGTTTGAATGTTTATCACCTGTCATGTCAGCATGACATGCAGAAGCATCTGCTGACTGTCATTAAGGACCTTCCACTACCTAAATGAAGCTTGCGTCACATTGCTTTCACACTAAGTTTAAGTAAATCCGGTTTGTAACTCTATCAATGTCGGTTCACACTACAATAGTAAATCGGGATTAATTAAGATAATGTGGAAGGCTACATGATACCTGTATTCTTGCCTATTCACACTAGGCTTAACTTAATACGGATAAACTTGTATGTCAGTATATTGGCCGTTTGGGTTGTGCATTAACTTGATCCGCCTTAAAACTGAACCTGCAGAAAGTAACAGTACTAATAATGACGTCATTTTTATCCATATTGCCATTCACATTAAATTTACATGATCTGGATGAACTTAATGCGACTTATGTACACGCATTGTGATTAATTCCACATTAACTAAGTTAATACGATTTAACATTAGAAGTGTAAACAGAGCATTCTGTCTTATGATTACTACGATTAATTTAAGCTTAGTGTTAAAAGGCCTAACGTTAATCCAGATTAATGAAATGTGGATTTAACGTAGTGAAGACGTAAAATGTAGACTATGGGCCTGTTCACACTATCAAAATTAATTCTGAAAATTCTGGTTAATATTGCTAAAGTCACATTGCATTCAGATCAACTTATCCAACATTAGACCAGGTCAAGTTAATCCAGAATAAACTGTAGTGTGAACGCAAAATGTGGTTTAAATTTGACGTCATAGCTAGTTACGTTACTTACAGTCTTTTGCATTCAAGATTATTACGGATTATAATTAAGGGTCTGTTCACAAAAGGCTTAACTTAATCCGGATCAAGTTAAGCCAGATCACAGTAACTCTTGCGTTCTTTCTAAGTTAACTTAATCCGTATTTAACTTGAACGCAAAGAAATCAAAGTACCGTAAGTAACGTTAGTCGCTACTAATAACGTTAATATTAAATCCGGATTTACTTGACATGGATCAAGTTAATCCGGAGTAACTTGAACCTGGTGGGAACTCAATGTTATTTAAGCCACATTTGCAAAAGTTAATCCGTATAAACTTTGGTAGTTTGAACAGACCCTAAGTCACCGCAAGTGTCAAAGCAACTGTATTCTGAGTTAACTTGGTCCCGATTGGTGTGAACAGGTTCAAAATCTGACGTCTTCAAAGTAACGTTTTTTACTGTCTTTTGATTTATGTGTGTTCAAGTTTAATCCCGGTTATGTTTATAAAGTCAACTCTAGTGTGAACACAACGTGTTTCTGTTTTCTTGCTTAACTTAATCGGAAATATTTAAATCCAGATTAATTTAAGTCTAACGTGAACAGGCCTTAAAACTGAAGCATACAGAATGTAATTCTACTGAACACATTAAAATTACTGAGTAACAAATTGCGTTATAATAGTAGCCCCCAATAAAGCTGACAATAATGAATCCTTCGACAGATCTTTTCCATCCGACAGCAAACGAGTATTCCATTTTCTAATGTAATGTCCTTTTCCGTTTTAATTGGAGCTGAACTTCTATGAAATATAATCACGAATTATTTATCACAAATATCTCTCTTTCAGTACGTCTATATAGGTTGCTCCTTCGTCTATTTTGCAATCGTATTGCAACCGTGTTAAGACTTGTCCCCATTGGCAGTGGTCTTTTTCAGTCTCTTCGTAGAACTTACATTGTAAGGTTGTCATTAAAGAGTATCCTTGTTCAAACTACAACAGGCAAATAAACAAACTGAATTTTAATGACGGTTAACCTATGAAATTTATAACTGCAAAAATACTTTGAAAAATAGGATCAAATTGTTTTGAAATCTCAATATGTATAAACTTAGTAATGTTCTCAGTATTTTGTTTAATTTTCATCAACATTTCTTCATTGCTCGTGAAAAGAGTTTCAAATAACATGTGACTTACTTAATTGTCTGGTGATTTTGTTACATTTCTACCGTCACAAAATTTTCCCGATAAAGAGTTATCTTCTCTTACAGACTTAACACTTATCAATAAACATACATTAGTTCCTGATTTTCCAATGGAATCTTTCTTAGGCAACTCCAAATTAATTAATAGTTCTTCGGATTAGCTCGCTTCTCATATTATGGGTTCAAAATTTCAAAAAAAAACTTTACTCGCTCCATTTTTCCATTTTTAAGAAATTTTCATCGTTATTCCTTAATATAAAAAAAAATTAAAATTTGCTCGCTCGCTCCTAAAAAAATACAAAAAGACAGGGAAAACCGTTTAACCTGTTGTATTCGCATTAGTTTTTTACGGTTGCGCTCCAATATTTTACCATTGCAAGAAAAAAAATTAAATTAAATTCAAATTCAAATTCAAATTATTTATTTGGATAAAGCACAGCTAAAGAACAATATGTCATTATACAATGCGTAATCCAAAACATATAACATAACAGGTACTTAAATATAAAACAACTACATATAAGTATCAAACTCTTCCCCCTATACCTAGACCAGACTGCTTGGATGATTTAGGTCTTGCAAGTTATCATGTATCATATACATGTACACAATATACAAAATATAAATTTATTAAGTAATATGAAAAGACATAAATTCTATTATAACTTTGTATTGGAGAAGTTATACCTGATATCCATAGCATCTTTCAAAAATAAGCATAGCCGTTTAGCTTGTTCATAATTGTGAGGGTTGACAATTTTATAATATAATCATTTTCATTATTAAAATTTATGGTTTTAGAATTTGGAAGTATGGTGTATATGTCCCTTATTTTATTATATAAAGGACAATACATCAGAAAATGTTTTTCATCCCCTACTTCATCCGGACAATTTTTACAAAATCTAAGCAAAACAATTAACATGTTATCTGGATAATGATATACAAGACAAGACAAGACAAATACTTTATTAAAGTCTCACCTCTTAAATTTTTTTACAAGGCAATGTTTTCACTATAAAACATATCTACACAACATAAGAGCCACTCTAAAAAGAGTTATGAGAGACTATATATGTATCTACACATAAAATACCAAATAATAAAACACCATATAATTATAAATTATTTGTCTGACGTGTAATTTATCAAACAATTGTTGCAATTGCTAAAATTCTAAAACACTGAAAATACGGAAAGGCCTTGAAAAGTAATGCACTTAGTAGTGGTCCCTGCCGTCGG